>JASAMZ010002150.1:0-7500 GCA_030248115.1 Linhomoeus sp. GSCO2_2 | reverse complement strand
CTTTGGTCGACTGCTGGGAACGCCAGAGGCGCGCGACTGTCTCACCAATACGAAGACGCTGCTGATGGAACTGTCGGAGATCGGGCTCTCTCTGAAGGACACGTTGAAAGTGGGCGTTGTGATTCAAGCCTCCCTCTCTCCCTCCCTCCCTCCCTCTTCCCCTCCCTCTTCCCCTCCCTCCCTCCCTCCCTCCCTCCCTCCCTCCCTCCCTCCCTCCCTCCCTCCCTCCCTCCCTCCCTCCCTCCCTCCCTCCCTCCCTCCCTCCCTCCCTCCCTCCCTCCCTCCCTCCCTCCCTCCCTCCCTCCCTCCCTCCCTCCCTCCCTCCCTCCCTCCCTCCCTCCCTCCCTCCCTCCCTCCCTCCCTCCCTCCCTCCCTCCCTCCCTCCCTCCCTCCCTCCCTCCCTCCCTCCCTCCCTCCCTCCCTCCCTCCCTCCCTCCCTCCCTCAGCGATTTTGTTTAGTTGCTGTGGGCGGCGACCAAGAGTTTCTGGGCGAACCGCAGCGGGGCCACCAAGATCGCCATTTTCCTGTTGCTGCTGGCCGCTGTGGTCGGCTTCGCTAGCGCTTCCGGCGTCGTCGTCGTCACCTACGAAGCGGTCACCGCCGCCTTCACGGCCATGCTGCCAGCCGCCTTGGGAGCGGCCGAGTGAAGATCGACGGATTCGGAAGAGAAGTGGCTTGCAAGAAGTGTATTGTAATAATCCCATCCCCATCACCCCTTCCCCCGCTCTCTTCTCTCTCTTTCTCTTAACGCAAACAGATACACCGGCGTGCGTATTCTTTCTGTCTTCGTTGCTTTGCGATAGTTGGTCAGTTGTGCTATGTGGTTGCTGCTCTGTGCGCGTGTCGACAAATATGTAGCCTAGGAGCAGTAACATGACAGAACCAATCTACTGTAGATGAGAACCTACACCTTAGCGCATATTTCGCAGTATGTTTCTTCATTCATAAAGCAGGTGTGGACGTCTAGGATTTGTAAGGAGGATTTGTAAGGTCGTGTCTAGGATTTATACGCATTGTTCGATCTTGGGTCAAGACGGAGACAGCGCATTCTTGATCAGATTGACACCATAAGTGTCAGTTTGTCATTTTGCACGACTTGTAGAGTAAGATGTACAGTAGAAGTAGTTCGTTTTGCGCGTGCCCAGTCGGTGTCGCGACTAGCCGTTTGCTTCGCGTGCTACCTATGTACCAACTTGATGGAGTGAACAATGCCAAGAGCCCGAACTATCCGAGAAATTTGACGCAGCAGCGAAACCACGTTTAGAGCACAGCAAATTGGTCGAACGCAATTGGCGAGAGCCGCTCCAAGCCTAAATACAACGTGTCAGCTTGGTATTTATTATTATCACAGAATCCATCCCCAACCAGTTTGTACTGAATCTCGTTCTCGCATTCTCAGCTGCTGTTTCTTCTCTTGTCGTCTGGACAGGGGAGAATCTTCATCCAGGTGGAGCCCGTGGTTCGCATGTGAATCAGGTCCGACCATAGCAGCTGCGCTTTGTGGTCGTTCGGGGCGGTCTCGCTCAGTTCAAGCTGTGAATGGCTCGAGATTTTCCCGATGCTGATGACGACGACGACGACGACGACGACGACGACCACGACGACGAACGACGACGACGACGACGACGACGGCGGCGGCGACGACGACGACGACGACGACGACGACGACGACGACGACGACGACGACGACGACGACGACGACGACGACGACGACGACGACGACGACGACGACGACGACGACGACGACGACGACGACGACGACGACGACGACGACGTTTCCTTCAAGCGCTACTCCTTACGAAGCCCATGATGTCGTCGTTGCCGATCAGATCGTGGTCCATAACGAACAGTTCCACTTGGCACTTCTTCAGCTGCTTCTCGGTCAAGTTGAAGTTGAGGGCCTCGTTCCACACTGGAAAGAGCGTGTTCTTGCGCACGGCGGTTCGGCGTTTCTTCAGGCTCTTGCCCTCGTGAGTGATGTCGACCTTGACATAGGGGTCTGCAAAACGTGGTAAAGTTTTTGAATAGGAGAATTCTGAAATGGAAAACACCCAACCAACCTGCGCCGCCCGCCAAATCCATCCTCTTCAAATTCCGCGCCTCGTGCAATGTAACCGTCAGACGCTGGACGGAAGGCAGGTAGTTGAGCGAGACGAGAAGCTCGCCCAAATTACTCGTCTGAAAACGCGATTCGAGTTGCTAATACCGTAATTTCTTCCTCAATCCATAATTTGAGTGTTTCTGCCTAATGTAAGTATTTAAGTATTCCTAAGATCCTAAATTCAAATACTCCTGCCTCGGTTTTGGCGTCAACATCGGCCCATACTTCGACGGCGGCAGTGGGGTCGACAGTGGACAAATCGAGGGAGAGCTCGCCGGCCAAGTTGTGCACGCGACCTAAATTAAGTTAACTAAAATTAAGTTGAAGCAAATTAATTCGAATTTTAAACATAAAAAAATCGAACTAAATTATATCAAATTGCATTAGATTTGAATTAAATTAACTTAATAAAAATTGGGTATATCATATTAAATCAAATTATATTATGTTATATTGTACTATATTATGTCAAACTAAATTAAATCAGTTACGTGGAATTGAACCAGATTGAATTAAATTAATATATTTAGTCAATTAAATTAAATTATACAAAGCTAAATTATATAAAATCAGGTATATTGTTTCATCAAATGATTTAGATATGCACCACCTCCATACATGTAGGATACAAATTCCATGCTGAGCCCACCGATTTTGCCGACGGTGTACAGCTGTACAATCAGAGCTCTGTCAGAGGCGTCCTCCAGAACAACAGGGAAACGGAAGCTGGTCGGCTGCTCGGCGGAGCTGCTGGTGGAAGACGACGAGCTCTTCCTTCGGGCCGACTCCCTTACTCGCTTGTCGACCTCCGGCTCCAAAGCGACTTTGAAATAGAACTCTCCCAAGGTAGGTGACACGTCGCCTACTGGAAAAGAGGAGAAACGCAAGATGTTGTGGTGGAAGTCACCGTCGGCGTCGTCGTCGTCGGCGTCGTCGTCGTCGTCGTCGCCGCCGCTGCCGTCGTCGTCGTCGTCGTCGTCGTCGTCGTCGTCGTCGTCGTCGTCGTCGTCGTCGTCGTCGTCGTCGTCGTCGTCGTCGTCGTCGTCGTCGTCGTCGTCGTCGTCGTCGTCGTCGTCGTCGTCGTCGTCGTCGTCGTCGTCGTCGTCGTCGTCGTCGTCGTCGTCGTCGTCGTCGTCGTCGTCGTCGTCGTCGTCGTCGTCGTCGTCGTCGTCGTCGTCGTCGTCGTCGTCGTCGTCGTCGTCGTCGCCGTCACTGCATTCATCTGCAAAACCATATGTACCTTCCAGCAGATCCACGCAAAGGTCCGACTTGGCGAAGTCGTAGGACAGTTTGAGCTTGATCCTCGCCGCGCACTTTCCCCCTGTGGTCTGCTGCCTGATCAGAGAGCCCTTCTTCTTGTAGAGCTCCGGTTGAATCGAGCCTGAACGCAAGTGACAGCCAATCGCTCCACGACTCTCCTTGTTGCAATCTCGGGCTGCGAACTAGGCGCCTCACCAACGTTGGCGCTGCTGCTTCTGCGCCGCTCCAGGAAGTCTGTGGCCGATCGTATGGCCTCCGCCGATACGGGAGGTCTTTCCGTCGGCGTACTGGCCGCTTGTTGCGACGTCATCGTGTGTACAGGGTGGCTTGCCCTCCGTCCGCCGCTCATTATGCTGGCCGGAGTTTCGGTGGGCGTCTCGCCGTCGTTGCTGCTGCAGTTCTCGCTCGATCTCACTTGGGGCTCAATCGGTGGCTCTGTAGAGGGAGGCGGGGAGTCTTTGGAGTTCGCCTCCTGAAGAAAGGTGAAACAATGAGGCATTGATTGATGAGCCTGCAACGCGCGTAAAAAATTGTTTCTGAGGGGAGGAAAGATTGAATGGGGTTTGTTATCCGTTTCGGTTTGATGAGAGTGCGGGGGTTGTCGACGCCTACAGAGGTCTATTGCGCAAAGACTACCTTCAACAAGCTATCTCTCAGACTTTCAAGAGCATAATCTGACGAAATTTGATGCTGTACCACACTGATCTGAAGCCTACTGTATCTTCTTCGCTGTAGGCATTTCTCAGTGTATGCATATCGTTGCACCGCTTTGCAACATTGTGGTATTTATGTACTAACGATTTCCATTGTTGCTGCTCGGACAAATACGTCGGATGCATACCAAACACAAATACAATACAAAATACAATTTTTCCGCTCAGACGGTTATCTACATCTCTTTTCTATTGTTTTCAACCGGTTTGACACCCCACCCACCTCGGACCTCTGTCGGAACACTCGATAGGGAATGTCGTTCGTCGTCGGCGCCGGCGACTGGGACGACTCATTTTCCGGGATGGAGCCAAGTTTTCTGGCCAGCCAATCCATCACAGAGACCTGCGACTGTGGCAAAAACATTCTGCACGCCGGGGTTTTCATAAAGCTTGACGCGCCGGGGAATTTCGCGCCCGCCGCCCATAAACTATCGCTTGAGCCGCGGGCGGCAATCAAGCGGCTGCGAGGGTGCACATACAGGAGAGAGAACGCGAGATAAATTGGCACCGAACGAGCTTCATTCAATTCCCTATGGCGTGGCCCCTTGAAATTATATAGGTGGCGCGATAGACGCGGAAAACGCCTGCGAAAATAATCCCAGGGTGACTGAGGCGATGATGCGAAGACAGCAACAAAACATTCGCGCGTCTGAGAACGCGATATCAAAACAGTGGGTATCAAAACACAAAGTGGTAGAGCTTGGCCAACACAGCATTCAGCATCTGTCGGCGTAACAGAACGAATGCCTGCACGGAGCATAGGCAAGTACATGCAATGCAATGACTATAGTTAGTAAGGGGCAAAGTGGAGTAGAGCAGACTATTAGGAAGTAATGGATCATTAGGAGTTATGACCTATCGCGAGGCTGGCGAACGATTCTAGAACGATTATTGTTCAGCGTTGCGAAAGGGTGGCTTATATGCACAGGCATGTGCACGCATTTGGATCGTGTCGAATACACTACAATTTAGTTTCAGTATCAAGCTAAGACTTCAGTTTCAACACAGTCTCAGGTTCACGCACGCGATCGCCGAACGGTGAACACTCCTGGCGGTTTCGCTTACCCAAAATGTAAGGATCGATTGCCCGCATTGGCATACCGTACTGTACATCTACAAGATAACGGGTACAGAAAGAACAGCTGGCCCACCCATAAAGTGGCCGACTACAAGCTGCCGAACGAGACGGCGCGACGCGAGGAATAAATGGTAATCCCAAACGGTTTGGGAGACCCATTGTGGCGGCTGAGCAAACGGCCCACTTATATGCCGCCTACGCTTAATGGCGGATATGTTCCACCAATGTAGCTACATACACTCCATATGTTGGGGGGGGGGGGGGCACAATTCAAGCACGCAGAGAATGTCATGGAACGTCGCTGTCACAATCAGACGTTCGTCTTGCGGGGCACAAGTCGTTAATATATGTATGTACATAGCGCCTGCGTTAGCAACATGTTACGAAAGGCGGGCACGATGAACATATTTTAAATTCGTCAGTGTCGCACCGCAGCTACCGTAACCCACGAAGACAAGGCCCACCACAGGAGGCCGTTACAGGCGTTTGGCATCTGTAGCGGCGCCGTGAAGTTCTATTCTGGGCGGCGCTCGTAAAACTTCCTCCACCAAGAGCAATCGCGGGAAACCGTTCGCCACATCCGGGTCTTTCCAAAGTGCGTGTTTGGCGGCGAGTGAGCGGAAGCTGTGCCGCCGCCCCTCCTCCTCCTCCTCGCAATAACGAGGAAAGCATCGCGTTTTATTGGCGCCGGCTCAAGAGAACACATGTGGCGCCAATGCCACATGCGAGCTGGAGAGCCGCCGAAAACGACAAACCGCCTCTGTCGCCCTCATCCCATTCTCCCCGAAACTACAGTAGGATGCGCATTAGGCGCGAGAGAATACTGTTCTGACGCGCGTCGGAATAGGCGAGAGCGTGAGTTTACGCACGTCTGGGTTAATTTGAGCCGAATTTAAAATACAGTGAACAAAACCAACGTCTCAAAATGTTGCGCCCGGTGTTCCTACCGCCACATTAACAAAATCGTGCGCGACATTCGGTATTCTGACCACTCCACGGTACTACCAGCAAGCGAGCGAGCACTCAATTCAAGGCGGGCGCCGGCGAAAGAACGCTCGTCGTTTTCATAGCCGAAATGGATTCCGACGCTCGTTTTCGCGTGAGCGCCACCCGCACATCCCCCCCCCCCCATCGTTTGTGGGGGAGGGGGGGGGGGGAGGAACGATAGCGAGAGTGAGATACATGCACAACACTCTGGAATTGATGGCTCAATGGAAGAGGGGGCGCAAAGCTTGAGCAGTCAGTAGCGCGCGGAGATGTGCGTTGCTTTGGGCGGGCGTTGCGTAATTGAATCCAATGCATATCGGGCAGTGCAAACAGTGCTGCGTTTGACGTCAAGTGCAAAGTGAGTAACAAGCCAAGACAAACGCGACGAAAGGGCATGGAAATCGGTGTCACAATCATCATCAAACAGCAGACTCTATAACGAACAAATCGGTAGGATTCCTCTTCAGACCCTAAAACCTGAACCACGTAAGGTCCAGTTTTCTGGTTCCCGAAACAAGAAAAGTGGGCAACGAACAACGCTGCAGAGGTGCAGAGTAGACCCACTAATTCTCCAATCCTAACGCCTGGAATATCAAGGCCGTCCAGTTTTCTGGGGTCCGAAATAAGAAAAGAGTGTCTCAAGCAACCTCCGTCGCGAACTGCGGCAGAGTGAAGGCTGCCTCGTGTACGGCGCTATTGTAGTACTTCAGCTTCATCGACTTGACTTCGTCTTTGGAGGGCTTTCTAGCAGGCTTTCTAGCATTGGTCTGAACATTGCATTGGATATTGTAGTTACAACAACGCAAAACACATATTACAGTACCCCTCCTTTGGCGCATAGGATGTAGCCGATGATGCCAGATGGGTAGGTGGGCGTCAGGCCGTTGGCATAGGCGACGCTGTCAAACAAGGGCTTGCAAAACTCCAGCATGTGCTTGATGAGGTCCAGATGGAGCCAGAGGCTTTCGGCTGGAATTTCATAAAGTTTGACACAAGGACAAAATTGGAAACTTTTGCGTAAAAGTGTAATAACCTTGGGAAGACAGCACTCCATCATCCGTGAGCTTCTCGCGCAGAAGTCTGTAGTACGACTCGCCGAATAAAGTCTCGGCCGGGCCTAAAGATAATGAAAATAGTCATCACAAAGTCATACATCAAGAAAATAGTGACATATAGACAGTGAGCAAATATTTTCGCCAGCGATGCTGTGAATAGTGTGAATTTTCGCCTGTAGCGCTCTACTAAATAGCGCTAATTTTCGCCTGCGGCGTGGAAAATAGTGAAAATTGTCGCCTGCGGCACAGGGCACTGTAACATCAAACTTTTAGAGTCTTTTTTTGTCAAGGCCGAATATAGCAAT
>JASAMZ010002149.1:0-32776 GCA_030248115.1 Linhomoeus sp. GSCO2_2 | reverse complement strand
TCCACTGCTTCAAAGTCGGTTTGCTCGTCACACTTGACTGTCCGCGGGACTCGAATGAACTAGCTCTAGCCGGTGCATGCAAGATGTTTGCCTTATGCTGCAGTGCGTCATTCCAGCGCGAGCGTTTTGGATATCACTGCATTGCCTCCCACTCGGCCAGTTGTTGATCATTGTTTATGCTTGGGTAGTCCAACTTGCGTCACAACCAAGGTATTCAACACGAAGGCACGTTCCAGGAACGAAGGTTGGGTCACTTGCGGTCTACCTACATGCGTCGACTAGCCTGAGCCGCACGTTGTTGTCGAGTCACCGCACCACTTGCCACCCTTATCACTCGTCACCGCACGCACCGGGGAATTGATGGGTGTGTCAAAGTGCGTCGATGCATCATGTGGTGTGCCTCTGTACAACCCTGCAGACGAGCACGGTCGGGTTTGTTCTGCTATAACCCCCGATAAGTCAGGACCTTCGGCGCAGCGCGTTCGCTCATTGTGTCAACAAAGAGCTCGGCGGTTTGGCCATTTATAGCTGGGCACAGACACTGTTCGACCGCAAAGTTGCGACAAGCAACCGACATTCGATATCTGTGGGGTAGAGCGGCCTTGCTTGCTTGCGCAACCCAGTCGAGTGTTTTGAAAGAAAGGAAGGCAAACGCTGTACAACAAGAGAAAGGCAACCTACCACCATGGTGCTGACTTCGAGCGATCGCTGGCTGCTTCGCGGCCGCCGCCATGTCAAGACGGGCGCCATCATCAATCTCGCTGATACTCAGCCTGCTCGGAGGACTTTACTGTGCGTGCGGAGTCCTAATTATTGTGAAAGGCCGATTGATATAAATTTTAGAGCTACAGCTTTGCATGAAAGATCCAAGCCTATATCACAAATAAGGCGACGGAGAAACCATCGTCACTACTAAACTGGAGCTTGTGGCACATGCAGTACCTGTATCCCTGCATGTAACTGTTCACCATTTATTGCTACCGTAGGTACTGCACGCACACCTGCCTACTGTGTTGACAAGCACTTTGATGAAATATTCATGATGAAGCTAAAACCCATACGCATCGTATCGTAGTCATATGCACCTATCCAGTCCTGCTCTATTCCAGCTGCCATCCAAGGCTGGGTGGTGCAGCCACCAGCAGAGATTTTTGGGCCGGGCTCCAACGTCACGGTGGACTTGTCTCTGCTCCAGTACTCGCCCTACATCAGCACCGTTGGTGGGTTGATATGGATCGTGGCCGCCTGCCTCCTCATCGCCGGCATCCTCATGAAAATGCCCCTTCTCATGCTCGCCTATCTGGTGTTGCAGGTGAGAGCACTGGGGTGGTGTGGCGTGTTTTGATGAGACAATTTGAGAGTGAGAAGCGCCTTGCAGCCTGAACCATGTACATACTATGGGACGGTTGCCAAAGTTAGCGACAAGTGGTGAACGGCAGTCAGAAGAAACTACATAATATATGCTGCCTAAGCAACCGCAGTGACGTGACAGTGTACATACTGTATCATGGTTGGCGCCAGACCATAATATGTTCCATCCAGGCCGCGCGCGCCTTTTCCCATCGTCATCGTCACCATATATTTTTCTCGGGCTGCACTGAACGGAATTGGTTGAAATTTGGCACACTAAAGAACCTTATCGTAAATACGTATGTAGATTAAATTCCAAATTTGGTGAAAATCGGTTTGGTGTAGCGAAAGTTACAGGCCCAGAAAGGATCGCGGCGTGTTTCTTGTCAAAACGGCGGGGGGGGGGGGGGTTATTTTCCTCCGTCTTCTCCTTCTTCACGTCACGTTCTAACGTCCATCAGCATCTCGTCGAGTCGCCTTCTATTGATGTCCCCACTCCCGGTTGTGCGCGTACAGTGCAGCATCTAAGCCAGCGGAGCAAATTTCAGCGCTGCACGTTTACATATTGGATGGTTTGTCTCGGTTTCCACACGTTGAGACAGTTTAAGGATGCCAAATTGGCTAGTTTTTGATGCCTTTGTGGCTCTACTAACTACTCGATAGTTCACACCTGGAACATATTCATCTTTCACAATCCTAGCCATGACGCGCGTAGGCACACTGTAAGTAAGAAAATTCAAATTCTTGAATTTTGCAATTAACCATGGAGTGCGCTTGGGGGGCGGGGGGCACCATGGGCGTTTACCAAGGCGGAAGCAAGAAATTGAAGGCGGCTGCTGTCGAGCGAGGCGCGCAGCGCCGAGCGGGACGAAAAGCCTGGAGCGGGCGAGCGAAGCGAGCCCGCGCAGGGCTTTTCTCCGCGCGCGCCGAAGGCGCGCGATTCGTCCGCTAGTATCGTTTAACACTCTTGCTTTTACATGCTTCACACCTGGAATATATTCATCTTTCTGCCTTTAGGCACTTTTGCATGAAATGTACATAGGTAATATTCGGAATTAGTTGTTGGCCACTCGCTGCTCCCATTCTCAGGGCCTGGAGCTGTTGCTGGCCATCGTGGTGTTCATCTTCTTCGTGGTGGTCGCCTTCACCGTCGGAGGCGCTTCGGTCGCCGGCGGCACAGAGGGGGCACTCGTTGCTGCCTTCGTCGTGACTATCGTCATCTCCTTGGTCATCTTTTTAATTGGCATTCTCATCCAGCTCTACTTCTTCTTCGTCGTCTTCAACGCCTACAAGTACGTACGCGACCACGAGGCCTGACTGGGAGCGATGCGCCGAAGCCTGAGGAATGGGGAATTCTGTGATGATTCATTTCTTTGTGCAGTGAGCGTGTAGGTGTAGCTTCTTCTTCTTCTTATTGCATTGTGATGACGACGCTATGTGAACAGCTGGCTTTTCAAAGAAGTGCGTTTGAGCACTCATAGACTACGTTTGAGTGTCTGCACACAAGTTCCCTCAGTTAGCCTCAGTTAATCCCCTTGTAACCCTCAGTTAAAGTGCGATTTGTGTGCTGTTTGATTGCGTGATACTGTTCAGTAGTGATGATTCGATTTACGGTGAATAAATGACTGAGTATCGACGACGACAAGCGTTTTGAAATCGAAATCCTTCAACGCGAAACAGTAGCTACACACTCGACCAGTCAATACAACGTGAGTAGTTCTACCTTGTCTGTTTTGGCACGTAGGCGGCTCTTACACAACATGTGTCCCTAGAATGCTGAATGCACGTACATTGCTATTACAGGTAGGCAACTGAACGGTGATCTCGAAACGTCCTTGTACTGTAGATAGAAGTAGGACCATCCGTCCACTCCAGGAAATCTATAAAATAAAATTCAGCAAGACAATTTCGTTTCATTGCCTAAGTCGCGGTTGTGTTCCTTCCGATGAGTGCATAACGTCGGTGGCGTTAGCACAGCTGCTCAAAACGCCTTGTACTGTATGTAGTGCTTCTTATGTTATGTATGGTGGCGGTGTTGTATTACAGAGGCTCACTAGCCATACTAGTGAGGGTGCCATAGGGTGAGGCACCGAAAACTCGTGCTCTTTGTCGGCTTATATCTTCTGCGTATGACTGCCGATTTGGCTCAAATTTTGAACGATTGTAGGACATAGACTAACTTTGAGATGTGTTGGGCAGCAGCACTTCTACTGCACCAACAAGAGAGCTAGAGCGAGCAACACAAAAGAGCAAGTTATATTCAGCCACAGCAGTTCTGAACGATAGACTTGTGACATAGGGGTGAGGCGAAACTTTCATCGCTTGCTGCGACGGTCAATCTGCACCACGTGTTAAAATATCAGCTCGCTGTATAAAGTCCAGCAAAAGTTACAGTAGTTTTAGTCTTGACATCACACCATATTCGGGTGAATCAGGACAACTTTAAAACTTTGTAACTCACGCTACAGAGGTTGCAGCGACGTGAGACAAAAACTAGGATACTCAGAATTACTTCCTCTATCACATATCCGAAAATGAGCACGATCGGAGTGGGTCGAAAATTTGGCTCAAATTTTGTTTCTGAAGCGCTGGAAATATCTTTCAATTCTTTCTGCACCAGCACACAACTGACAGAGCTGTAACTCGGCATGTCTTTAAGTTGGACTATGTACTACAATCGCTGAAAAGGTGAGCCAAATCGTCCGTCACACGCAGAAGATACAAGCCATCAAAGAGCACGAGTTTTCGGCGCCTCACCCTGTACATACACAACTCACTACCTAAGTCTACTATCACCCCTCAAATGCAGGGCGAAGCAAGTAACGTAATTTATGGTCAATTGACAACGCATCGTCGAACAATGCACAAGGCAACGTCAACGGACGAAGTGCAGAGCCGCAGCAGTGTCAACAGACGTCAGTTGCTTGACTGCGTCCACCCAGGCTGTTTGCTCGGGCGCATGATTCAGCCTGTTAGTTAGAAGGCTCGACTGACAGCTTATCAAAGGTTCTCTCTTCCACCAGCGTCGGGTTAAGCACAGATAAAGAGCGTGCCTCCCTAGCGAACTTGCAGTTTGTAGCCTTGACGTTTCAATAACCACTGCAGTGGTACGCAGAGTGCTATAATACTTGCAACGCAAGCTGGTTGGCCAAGGCAAAAGGACGACAGTGTACCATATAGTGAGCAAAGATGGTGGACGATCGCTGCTGCTGCGGCTGCTGCCATGTCAAGACGGGCGCCATCATCATCGCAATTCTCAGCATGTGCGGCGGCATCTACGGTAAGAATCTGCATGCACCATTGCTGCATCTGTGCCTGCCGCCACAACACAAGTCATAGGTACACATGTTGCACCCACTTTCCGCAATCCAGCCAGATTGCGCAATCTGGAGGGTTTACCTCCAGACTACGCAATATGGTGCGTTCTGGAGGGCGGCCCCTCCATACCGCGCAATCTCTGGTCGACGGGGCCCAGCAGGCCTGAGCAGGAGGTAAATTAAATGGAGGTGTTCATCCAACTTACAGTTTGCACTAAAACTCTGTCGACGTCGCGCCTGGCGGGTCGAAAACTTAGACTTAGCGCGACCACCAACTTCAGGGCGCGCTCCCGCGCCCTGAAGTCGGTCACCGGTCGCGTTAAGCTTAAGCTTCGACCCGCCAGACTGCGACGCCGACTAGACTCTTGTGGTCCGTCTCTGGGCGCAGGGCGAGCCTAAGTATAGCCTGATATGGAAGGAAACAACATCCTGGTAAAAGAATTAAGCGCAAAAGTTAAAGAATTCATCGTTATAGCAGCTGATTGCGCGTTCTGGAGGGGCTGCCCTCCAGAACGCGCCATATTGCGCAGTTTGACGGGGCACCCCTCCAGATCGTGCAATATTGCACATTCTGGATGATTGCGCCGTCCGGATGCGACACATACACTTTGCAGGAACTGTATGTGGTGTAGTGTTTGCACGGTGGCAATCGAAGGCGGTTGTTTTACTTCAATTAAGCAAGTTCGACAGTTGTTTCAGTCGGCAGCGGTTCCTATGGCGTGGACGGAATCACGGGCGAGACCGTCGGCTACAGGTCGTACATCTCGACGGGCGGCGGCGTCCTCTGGTTCATAGCCGCCATCCTCCTCATCGTCGGCGTCTGCATCAAGCTGCCCATTCTCATGATCGTCTTCCTTGTCCTCCAGGTGGGAAGGCGGAGAGGGCCACACTGTACTGTCGAGAGAGCTGAATCGCTCTGGACAGGCATTGTCATTTGAAATTCAATGTTTACAAACGATCATGTAGAGCCGTAGTGACCAATAGAAATCCATTTTAGTTTCAGTTGACGTTTCAGTTAGAATTATGGCTCTGGCCAAGTTTCAGTTTCAGTAACTGAAACTGAGTTTCAGTTATTGAAGGTCTATAATGTCAAAGGAAATAGTCTCAATCCGTGTTTTGGTGTGGATATTTGGTGAATTTATAAGTAGTAATTTTAGTCGTAGGTTGGCATAAAATCTGGCCGGAATTTTGCGAGAATATGCTGACATATAGTTAATTTGAGCATCAAATAACTTAAACTAACCTGTAAGGTTCCGTTTCAGTTTAGGCTAGGCCGCCCGTGCCAGTTTCGATTCAGTCTCAGTTTCAGTTGACTGATTGTAACTGAAGCTAGTTCAAGGTTGTATTGGCCACCCTGTGTACAGGTCGGTTTACAGGCGCGCAGACGGCTCAGGTGATTCGACATGCGTTAGAACCATGCGTCTTCAGGTAATTCAAATCGTCCTGATGGTCGTTGTGCTGATACTGACCATCATCCAAGCCTTCGACAGCGGCGGCGCCTTCAGCAGAGGCGACCCTGGGCCCATCATAAGCGAGTTGATCTGGCTGCTGAGCATCCTGATCATCATCGCCATCGAGTGCTACTTCTTCCTCGTGGTCCGCGCCGCCTACTACTACGTGCGAGACAGAGAGGCCCACTGAGACGACGGCGCCAGCAGCGGCCTGATCAGCGAATGAAATGATATACCTATAGGAAACCTGTGGTTGAGCAATGGTCGAGCTCGAATACTACTACATGGTGGTATAATGTCGTAAGCCGAATAGTCGATTGCCGTGGTCGTTACTCGTTCTCGCTTGCGCCGATGAAAGCTATGCAAATGGATACCATATGTAGCCCACAATTTAAAGGCATGCCAGAATTGTGTAATACTAATGGCAACGCAAGCAAGCTCATTGTAACACGATCGCACAGTAGGGTAGCGTCTTGGCCATCTTCAACCCTACAGTATACTATAAATATCCAATAGGCGCCCTTCTTGACCTCCGCCTTCTGGACCATGGGGAGATGAGGCAGGAGAGGGGGCTTATCAAGAGAATTTACTCTATTCACAATGATTGGCCACGTCTGCAGACATAGCTATTTGCTCTCGTAACAGGCCTGCATACTGGCATCATCGACAGAGAAGAGCCTGGAGTCAGCAGCAGCTTTGCCATGAATTTCCGTCCCGAGCTCCTTATGCACGACGACCATACATGTACCTAAATAGCCCCGTCGGTGACAGCTTGTCCAACGCACGCTGCCCTCTTATCAGCGTTACCGAAATGCAAAAATCTTCCTAGCCACGGCCCATTGCACACATACACAGAGAAACAAGTAAGACGGGAGTCGCTTGAATTATGGCGTTGACAACCGAAGAACGCTGCTGTTGTGGTTGTTGCCACGTCGTGACCGGAGCCTACATCATCGGCTTCATCAGTCTGGTCGCCTCCGTTCTAAGTGAGCGAAATGCGTATGTGCTTTCAATAAACAATGTCATGCATTGGAAACAATCGACTAATTTTGCCAGCTGGATCATCCGGGTGGATATTCACGTTGACGATCGACGGCAACCAGTACCTGAGCGCGGGAGAGACCTTGGGCGGCATCCTGTGGTTCATCGGAGCTCTGTTCTTACTCATCGGCCTGTGTCTGGAGCAGCCATGCCTCATGATCCCTTATATCATCTTCGTGGTGAGACATTTCCTGCCCACTTGCCGAATTACGGGGACGCTAGCCAATGTATGTACCACAGTGCCGATAGGTGGATACTGTACGTAGGTCAAAGACTAGGCACTGATCCCACCACGACCTACGGTACCTAAACACGTTAGTACAACATTCTCAATTGTCACATCGTTCAGGCTCTGGAAATCATTATCGCCGTCATCGCGATCGTTCTCTTTCTGCTGGGTCTGACGGCCTCGCAGCAACCGTTCCTCGACCGTCTGATCGCGGCCGTGGGCTGCGCCGTCTTCGTCGCCTTCAGCGTCTACTTCGCCTTCGTCGTCTACAGAGCCTACCAGTTCATCAAGCATTCTGAGACGTACACCGTTGGGGAGCAGTGAGCAAGTACATTGTACATTGTAGTGACCACTCTCTCTTGTAAGAGCAGCAGTTACACAGACGGCCCTATGTAGACAGTTTAGTAGCCAGTGTGCAAATGCGGCCGCAACAGAGGCACACCTGTCTCGCAATTATGCAGCGCCTTGTCGTTTCGTTTCTGTGTGTAATGACTTGCAGTTGCAGCATTAGTGGCGTGTAAAAGTCGATGCTAGTTGGTACATTTCCTGTGGTGTGTTAACCTTATGTGTAGGACTCAACAGTTCCCGGATCAAAACCGACATTCTGGATCAAAATTCTGGATCAAACGAAGACGCGTCCTACGGGCCTGTGGATGTGTTTTATGGTTGGGAACGATGAGACTTGCTATATACGGGTCGTTTCGTTGTTGTTTGCTTTTGCTGGAGTGATTTGACGGATATGCTGGAGTGAAAACGACGAAAGCAATGCGTAAAGAAGAACAAAATACCGTCTACAATGGTCTAGACATCACCAGAACAACATTCCAACACCCACAGGCCCGTAGAACGCGTCTTCGTTTGATCCAGAATTTTGATCCAGAATGTCGATTTTGATCCGGGAACTGTTGAGTCCTACACATAAGGTTAAGTTCCAGCTTCCTGTCTGTTTCGCGTAAATCCAACAAACTTTTCTTGGTTAGCATTAAAACTCCAAAGAACGACGAGTGCGTCAGTGCTTGAGCTACTTAGAGTATCACAACGTAAACTTGGCACACACCAATTTTGGTACAACGAACGAGCAATTTTCAACTCGAAACTACCTACCGTTTGTGTCCACACATATATGTAGCTACACACGCGCGCGTGCATCAGTTGTCGTAGCGAACCACTTGGTTGTAGTGTTCATTCAGAGCTTCTTCGATGTCGTTGGCGTGCTCCCTGTCGTTCGTCTCCAGCACCAGTTTGACCTGCACAAAAGGGCCGCCATTACGTTTCCACACTGCATAACCTTTGTGCGTCCTACGCAGAACCTTCACTGAGAAGACGTCTGTCTTGAGCCAAGCTCTCTCGTGGAAGATGTCCTTGATGGAGGCGCCCAAGTGGGCGATGCGAGCGCACAACTCGGCGATGCCCCCGGGCCGGTCGCTGACCGTCACGTCGAACTTCACCAGACGGCCGTCGGCCGCCAGTCCGCGATCGATCGTCCGCCCCAACACAGTTGTATCGATGTTGCCCCCGCACAGGGGAATCACCACTCTGGAGATGAGACAACATTGCGACTCAGGATAACAAGCTAAGGTCTCGAGCGGAAGAGTACCGTTTCCCCTTCAACTCGGGCAGCTTGTCGTCGATCATGGCGGCCACGCCGACGGCGCCCGCGCCCTCCACCACCGCCTTCTCAAGCTCGATCAGTCTGCAAGAGCTTTGAGCGATTTAGAACACCGTAAGCATACCAAAGCGCCCAAGCCGCGCACCTCAGAATCGCCAGTGCGATGCTCTGCTCGTTGACAGTGACCATCTTGTCAATGAGGTGCTGGCAAGTGACGAAGGAGTTGTGACCCACCATTGGCACAGCCAGGCCTGTCAGAGAATACCGTAACCCTCATTCACATCTAACTCCCAGCCATTTCGCCAGCTCATCCTTCGTACGTGTAGAAGCCGATTCTCTTCCCGTGGACAGATAGGTAGTGGTTTTGGTGTGTTTACCGCGCGCTCACCATCCGCCAATGTCGAACTGACGACCGTGGCCGCAGGATAGCCCTTCTCCATCGCGTAGCCAAAACTCGGACAACTCTCCGCCTCCACGCCCTGAAAGTTTTCAAACTGTCACATCAAATCCATCACTCCTCCAATCTCCAGCTCACGATGATCTTGACAGAGGGCTTCAGGTGCTTGATGGCGACGGCGACGCCGGCGATCAGACCGCCGCCGCCCACTGGGACGACTATGGCGTCGAATTGGTGCACTTGTTCCAGGATTTCCAGGGCCATCGTTCCCTGACCCGCCAGAATGGCCGGGTCGTCGTAGCTACGGTAGGCGACGAATTTGAATACGGCAGCGGGGCGAAACGGTATAGCAGCATAGTACATTACCCATTGATGTAGGTGAGGCCTTTCTCGGCGGCCAGCTTCACGGCGAGTTCCTTGGACTGAAATTTCAAATGCGCGCGAGTACAGTAACCATGATGCGCGACCGAAACGCGTCGCCAAGTCCATCTCTCCTCACTTCTCCAATGTTGGCTCCCTCGACGATGACGTTGGCGTTGTGCGACCGGCAGTTGCTGATCTTCATCATTGGGGCCAGCTTGGGCATCACAACGGTGACTGGGACGCCCAAATAGTCGCCGTGATAAGACAAGGCCAGCGCGTGATTACCCGCCGACGCGGCGATCACTCCCGCCTTTCTCTGCTCCTGAAATCGACCGGACGATGATTGATAGATTGATCGGCCAATCAACGTCTGACATCGGCTCAAGACGAACCGGTTTCAGTCGAATGAGGGCGTTTCTCGCGCCCCTCTCCTTGAAGCTGCCGGTGACCTGCTGAAAGTCCTTCTTGATGAAGATGTCGGCGCCGAATAACTTCGACAGGTGGTACGAGTGCTGAAGAATCCATGCTGATTGGATGGATTTTGAATTCGTCGCCAAAATGCAAATTCGACCCTACCGTGCAGGGAGTGCAGACGACGCCTCCCCGAATATCGTAGGCGGCCCTGCTGACGTCCTCGAACTGAATGGCGACTGGCTTCGGCGGCGCTTTCACTAAATCGTAGCAATCAACCATCATCTTTTCGACGTTGTGCATCTTTCATGCGGCGCCAGTCACTCGAGATTAGAACTTGGAACGCGATTTACTCCTTTCTTCTGCACCCCAACACCAGCGACAGAAGACTACGAAACAAATGAGACACAGAAGTGAATAGCCTGTACGAACGGTAGGGCGCTGATGGCGTGGCTACGTCACTCAATGGCGACTTCGTCACTCTACGTAATGATAGGGGGGAACGGACTGCTCACAGCGGGACGTCCTCTATACTAACCCTCAATACTAACCTTGGCTACCCTAAACGGAAAGTGTTCTGTAGGTCTTCCGCAATGACAATTCTGATTGAGGACCTCACCCTCACCTTCCATCTGTTGAGTGTCTCTGAGAAGTTCTCCGTTAGGGTTGTCGGCGGTTGTGGTGTCGGGCGAGGTGCGCGCCTTCTTGCTCAGCACAAGGGCCCACTCGTCCTTTTGCTCGAGATAACTGCTGCTGTCCGTCGAACCATTTGAGGTAGAGTTTCTTTTGATACGCCGAGTTGTAGGCTTCCTTGTGGGCCTCATAGTGTGATGTACTCCGCAGTCTGATTGTCCCCGTGACTGTTTCACGTCGAACCGGTTCTGAG
Organism: Linhomoeus sp. GSCO2_2; assembly: GCA_030248115.1. NCBI lineage: Eukaryota > Metazoa > Nematoda > Chromadorea > Monhysterida > Linhomoeidae > Linhomoeus > Linhomoeus sp. GSCO2_2. The sequence goes on along the minus strand of JASAMZ010002149.1, from coordinate 21,722 downwards.
AAGGTGTCTTGAGGCCGAGCGGCGGGGCTACGGGGATTTCGATGCTATCTCCAAAATGTTGTTTGTCACTGGGCGACGGACAAACAAGCAAACCACGTGGGGCAGCTGAACTTTACTGCAGTTTGTTTCCGTGCACTTGCATACCTTCACCAGACACAACGGAAGGACTTGCGGCGCTATCAAGACAGAATCACGGTGGCTGCAAGCCTTCAGCTGCTGTTGCTTTGCTACTGCTCGCGCAGGAACTTTCCCTGATAAGAACCCCACTGGAATCAGAGTGTAAAGAGCAGTTGAGCTGCGGCTTGACTTCGCTTTGTACCCGCTGTCTTCTCTTCACACTAGTCTATGTACGTACACCTACATATCTACCACATCTCCACTTCTACGATCTAAGCGACGTAGTCAATGTTCACAATGCATGTACATACCTAATGCTACATACAACTAACTACCGTACCACATCTTTCAATCACAATTGTAGCAGAGGCTCTGCAACACTCAGAATATTCAGGGCTGACTTTGGGCGTTCTCTCTTGTCCAGCTTCCAGCACTGAAGCAGCACCTTCGAATAGCTGCAGAAAAGAAAGACGATAACGTCATTTCCAACCAAACGGCAAACTAAGACGCGGTTTCAAGAGCAGCCCTTACAATTCCTCTGGGCACCACGTTGGTCTGGCCAGGGCCTTCGCCACTGCATTGTCTGACGATTTCACGAGCGACAGTAGTTCGGTTCTATTGTCGGTGCCTTCGAAGGGGGACTTCTGGGCCAAGGAGACCACCTCCCACAGCAGGACGCCCAAGGACCACACGCTGTTCTTCCTCTCAGTCATGGATGATGCAGTGGTTTGGTTTGAAATCGATTGAGCCAGCGCCTCTGGGGAATGATAGCGCCACTCCAAACCCGACATGTCGATCTCCGCCTGAATGCGAATTCCGTACGCAACAACGCAGTGAAGTTACGTTCTGGCGGCCGAACGCTCGCCTCATTCGGAGTTGTCCACTCGATCGAGTGGCAGAGACCGAACCCGCTTAGTTTGAGCGTTCCGTCGGAGAACCGTAGAACATTGTGAGCTGCCAACCAAGGGTGGCGCACCTGCAGAGACAGCCTTCAGAATATATTGTAAGGTCCACAAACAACGACAGTATCGCAACAGCTTACGCAGTAGTCATCCAGATGCTTCACAGCTCTCAGAATCGAGAGAATCTCCTGCGACAATACTCTCAGTGAATTGTCAATGGACAGCTGACTCTTCAGAGTGTCAAGGCTTGTTCGCAGCCAGCCGGCCAACGAGGTCGATGTCAGCACATCGGTGCAAATCAGCAATCGCACTAAACGAATATTTGTCACTAGTCATTCCGCTTCTACAGTATATAAGTCAGTGAAGCTCCTCACTGTCTTGATCACAGGCCCCCAGCAGGCTGACAACGTTGTCATTAGCGGCGCATTGCACGCTCGGCTCCAACCAATCTAGAAATTCCGCTGCTTCCTCGGCGGACATGCGAAAAGGACCTGTCGGATTGTGAATATACGCAATGCTACATTTCCGTGCGTAGCCGACATCGGAACTCACTTCTGCAGCAATGCAGAGCCACCTCCCTTCCGTGCAGTTGAGCTTTGTATATGGCTCCAAATTTTCCCCTGGCGACGGCCGCCTCGTCAGGGGAGCACTCCAGGTGAAACGGCATGAACATGGGACAACGCGCTAACAGCTGTCGATATCTTTCGATCACTGGCTCGCCGTCTCCCAACAACAATGGCTGCTCTTGCGAAGGAGATCTCAGCTGGTTCATTTCCAGCCCATCATCGGCGCTCCCCTAAAATAGGCGACAAACTGTGGAGCTGCTTTTTCTCCATCTTGTGCTGCGACGCCGACGCCGACGACGACGACGACGACGACGACGACGGCGACGACGGCGGCGACGACGACGACGAACGACGACGACGACGACGACGACGACGACGGCGGCGGCGGCGACGACGACGACGACGACGACGACGACGACGACGACGACGACGACGACGACGACGACGACGACGACGACGACGACGACGACGACGACGACGACGACGACGACGACGACGACGACGACGACGACGACGACGACGACGACGACGACGACGACGACGACGACGACGACGACGACGACGACGACGACGACGACGACGACGACGACGACGACGACGACGACGACCTTTATGTTACCTGCTGCACGTCAGCGTTTCCAGTCATGTATCGATAATTGGCGTGCTTTATGCGACGATTTCTTGAGAAGGGATTCGGTATCCTTCCGTACTTTAGGTACAAGATCAGCAAGACAAACCCAATCGCCGTCAGAATTGAAAAGGTCAGGACCCACGGTTTCGACTTCTTCTCGCTGGCGTTTGGAAGGTTCAAGTCTGGATAACGTGCTACTCTTGCTGTGATGATAGCTATCGGGAAGTAAACGGAACACGACTGAAACACTCACTTTTCCTCCAAAGCGTTGTTGGAGTTGAAGTAACATTTTGAAGAAGACTTTGAAAGGTCCATTTCTCGCGCAGAATTTTGGGTTGTCGCCTACGTTTGAGTTCAGCCGAGTACCAAATTTCGACCTTCCCACTTTGAGGCACCTCGAATGAGACGTTATACAATTTATCGCCATCCTCGCTCACTTCAATTCTCCGTTCCACAATTCTGCCCGATGCGTTTGCTCTGACAAGCGTTCTGCTGAAATGGAATCACCAGCTCGTTATTCAGAAATGTATTTATTTAACTTCTGAAACAGTGATGACTGAAACGAGCCTGATGTTGAATGGTTTCCAATACGGCGAGGAGTTCGGGTTGGGAATTGACGCGTTTACCAGATTGCCTTCTATGGAAGCAGGTTCGATGCTTGGTAGTGAATTGAGCACTGAAACAAAGGCATCGCTTGCAATGGAAAGTGAACAACTTCCAAATAAATCATTGAAGAAAAGAGTGCACCATCTTTGTAGCAGAGTGTACGATTCGCAGACGCCTTTTCGGAGTTCCCTTCAGGAAACCGACAGGAATCTTCCACGAAGTGACTGCAGATACCGACTGGCTCCGTTTGCGCCGTCTTCAGGCAGACACTCGAATAGTGTCATGGTATTATGCCACTATTCGTACGAAATTGCCAATGACTACAGAAGACCAACCTATAGCCGTTCTGGAAGCACTCCGAGCAGTTCTCTCCCGGCTCCATCGTTCCAGAGTTGTATTCCGTCACGATCTCACCGCTACAGATGAGCGCCACGCAGTGACCCTCCGTCGAATCGCCTCCCGTGGAAGCCACCACTGGCTTCTCCCATACGACTATTGAAATGCAAAGAGTCAGCACCGCCCGTGTCCAGGGGACTTCCATATTGTTCCAGCAAATTTAGGGCCAGTAGCTGCCCGAAAATTCTGTGGCTTCTTTGTTCTTGAGTCGTTCGCAAGTTGCTATTGAGCGTCGTCTTTGAGCAACGAACGGCTTTAGGAGGCCGGTGTGTACCGTGAGGGGGGGGGGAGTGACGATGTTTGCACTCGGCTCGACTTCGGCGCTCGGCTCAGTACTGCACAATGGGCGCCGCTCGCGCGCCTGCGCACATGTTCACGACACGGGACGGTCGGCACAAAGCCACTTGGCTGGCAACTGTGACACTGGGTCGCTCCCTTCTTCTCCCATACTCTCCACCATCTGTCAACCTCTGTCACGCAGTAGAACCCTACCGATGCACGGGACGGTGGAATGTGAGGCGCAACGGCGAGCGCGAGCGACCCCAGATCCCACCGCGCCAGCAGATGATTCGCTACTGCCGTTAGATTTCTCAGCGGAGTAGCAGTGGTGTTCCATCCCTAGATGGAAGGGATGATTCATCGTCATTCCTTGTTGAAAAGGAAGAGACCCACACAGCGGCACGCAATTTGGGAAAGAATGAAGCTGGGAAGGTGCGCATAGTAATGGGTGCAATGCTCATCAATCGCGGACCTACAGTCACACCACGAACGAGTGACTATTTCACAGGACTGTCAAGCAGTTTGCTACTGGCGTGTCCTTTCATGCAGAGAGATACCATTCTGTGTGTTGGTCTGATGCCACGACTTGAACCGAAATGACTCGTTGACGCTTATACTCCATTGGTTGATGTGTCAGCCAGCAACGCAATACGAATAGCACATCCCTAATTTCGCCTGGATTGCACTAACTAGAAAAGGCCCGTGTTAACCGCGATCACTTTGTATTCGACGCTTGTTCACTTCGAGTGGCGCCACTGGAGCGTATGAACGCCTTCGGACGACAGCGTGGACCAGGCGACGAAATCCTTCGACTGAATGTGGGCGCGCTCCTGGGCGGGATCGGCTTCTACCGAATCGGGTCGGACCGCTTGGCCGTCGAACAAGAAGCTATCGGCGTCGGGTGTGTAGCCGTAACCCAACAGTTCGATCACGTCCAGATTGGGCAAGGGGAAATGCTGAAGTTGGTGTTTAATATTTAGTTTGGCTGCTTGTTTGTTTATTTATTTAATTATTTACTTATCAATTTATTTACTCATTTATTTGTTTGTTTATTTATTTATTTGTTTATTTATTTATTTATTCATTTATTTATTTTATTTATTTATTTATTTATTTATTTATTTATTTATTTATTTATTTATTTGTTTAATTTTTTATTTATTTATTTATTTACTTGATTATTTATTAATTTATTTATACATTAATTAATTAATTAATTAATTAATTATAATTAATTAATTAATTAATTAATTAATTCATTTATTTATCTATTTATTTATTTATTTCTATGAATTAATTTATTTTTTACTAATTCATTTATCCATGCTTTCTAGAGCATACCTATTATTACTATAAGTACAACTTATGGGATTCAAACGTTTACCGTCGGATCTCCAACGTTGTGCTGGGCGATGATCAGTGTGGCTGCGATGTCGGTCACTTCAAAGGAGAAGAAGAAGCGGTAGAAAACGGACGGCAGACTGCTGCTCTCCGAGTAGACGCTCTCGCCGTCGTCCCAGTAGAAGGAGCCGTAGGCGGCGCCGTCTTGCGTGGGGCCTACACATGTAATGTGTGCAAAACAGTCGCATAGAAGCTACGGTACTCTAATCTAAACCACTGTACACAAAACGTAATGTGGTGCGTTGAACAGCTTGACGTTCCAATCTCAGGTAGTGTGGGCTGAGTATGCGGTCATGCTGCAAGTTTACCCAGGGCAATCAGCAACTCGAAGGGGTTCTGTCTCGCGAGGGTGGTGGTGACGGCGTGTTGTTGTCTGGGCACCACGGAGCCTCCCCTGACGTGGACGGGCGTCTGGCTGACCTCGAAGTTGCCCAGCTCGTCCCTGCGCAGCGGCGCCGGCAGCTCCACCCAGCCGGCCTTCTCCACGCGGCTTCCGTAGTTCCGGTCGTACAGACTGTACCAGTTGCGGTCGGGGAAGTAGGCCTCGACGCTTTGGGCGCCCTGGAGTCGAGAGATTTCGCCGTAAGCACTCCAATAAGCACACCTCCTAATTAGAGAACGTTGAGAGAATAAGCCCCCCCCCCTCAATAAGCGCCCGCCTTAAGTTCATTAAGTACATTAGTACAGTAGTACTAACACTACCATACGTGCTCTGTGACAATTCCTAACATAAGATACGGCAATCTATGACATCACAACGACCAACGGTAGGAATACCAACAGCTCAACTCTGAAATCTATGCATTAGTACACAAAATGTGACGAAAACTGGAAATTTTCGGGAAATTTGGCGCTCTCGAGATGTTTTATAAGCGCCCTCAATTGCGCCCCCTCGAATAAACGCCCCTCATAGAGGTAGGTTGATAGGCACCCAAGACGCTTATTGGTGGATTTACGGTAATTTGGGTCCATTTAGTTACCATTTGAGCAAAGATGAAACGCCACCTGGTCCACCACGGGGCTGATCATCAGCTGAGAGCCCCACATGAACTGGCGGTCGATCGTGAGAGCGGTCGTGTCTCGGGGAAACTCGAAGAAGAGCGGACGGATCACGGCGCCTCCTTCCAAGGCGACCTCAAAGTGGAGAGAGTAGAGAAGGGGCAGGTAGGTGTAGCGGAGCTCGTTGGCCAGCTTCGTCGCTATGCGGGTCAGGGGCCAGCCCGGCCTCGCTGGATCCTGCGGAGCTAGTCCTATGGCGTTGTGGTTCCTGAAAATGTACAGTAATGACTTCAATTTGTGGTAATGACGATAATGATGGGAACCTGTAGTATGGGTGGAAGGCGGCCATCTGGTGCCAGCGGGCGCAGAGCTCTTCGCTGGGCTCCCCGTTGAATCCGCAGACGTCGGAGCCGACGTAGGCGACGCCGAACCAGTTGAACTCTATGGCGCCGATGATGGCAGCTTGCAAATCGGCCCACGTGGCGTGGTTGTCGCCCAGCCAGTGGCCCTTCCAGCGACCGGCGGTCGGATACGTCGACCTCCAAGGCAAACATGGGTTCGTACAGGTGTTCGAAAGTTTTGCAACTAGTTTGGACAAACGGATAAAGCGCCTCTTTCACCCGAGGCATAAAAGGCATACAGAATGCCATCCAAAATTCACTAGAAAGAAGTTCAGGAGTCTAGTAGCGTATGTAGTTAGTACCTGCCGACAACGACGCCTCTCTTGCCGAAACTGTTCATCGCCTTCCTAGTGGAGTATGCCATCCAGGTTCCGTAGAGGTTCTTCATGTCGTACAGGTTGTACGGCTTGGTGCTGAAAGGCAAAGCAACATTGTGAGAAATGCGCCAATATCGCAGTCAATTGAGCAAGAGTGTCGAATTCACTCTGAGGCGGCGTCGTAGCCCATCTTGGCCGAGAGACAGATGGTCTTGGAAGCGATCGTCGCCACGTCGTCCTCTCCGGACTCCTGAAATCGAAGGACTAGCATCAGGGCTGACAAAACGAAGATCGGTTACGGTAGCATCTGAATACTTCTGAAGTACTGGGTAATGCATTAGCGATCCAAATCCAAACATTTTCGACACCACCGACACTGTAGTAGTAGACGCTCCACGTTTCGTATGGGGGCCGGTCCAACGTGTTGTCTTCTGGGCAAATGAGTGGGTCGAGCTTTCTGCCTTCGGGTCTGGAGCTGTCGTTCCAGTACCAGGGTGTAGGGTCGTCGGTGCCGAACACGGCCGGCTCGTTCATGTCGATCCACATGCCGTCGAAGCCCATCGTCTGCAGTAACACAGAAGGAAGTAGCACTAGTCTATTCACGAATTGCGTGCAGTCATGCATGGACGAACAAACTAAAAGATTTTTAAGTCGTGCTGAACGTAGATACTTGTTTTACGCTGCCATGCTTACGTCATCATGGAATCCGACAATCTCGTCCTTCCACCAGTCCTGCATCTCAGGCATGGTGTAGTCGGGGAAGCCGACGTGCAAGAACGGCCACACGACGCCCAACATCTGCTGCGTCCCTCTGAAAACGTGTAACTCGTGGAAACGGAACGCCTCTGTCTCTCTCGCTAACGTCACCTTGTTGTCTCGTATTCGTCATTTGTATCTGGCGGCTGGACGCCCTGGGGCCACTCGAGCGTCCCGCGGCGATGTCCCGCCCCAGAAACCAGTCCCGTCATTCGCCTATAGATGTCCGTCTCCACTTGCATGGCCGGGTCGAACATGAACATGGCCTTCATGCCGTACTCGCTCCGCACCTTCTCCGCCATGTAGGTGGGAAGGTCGTGGAAGTTCTCCTGCGTGGGGTTACGCCAACTCATATGGCAAACGCAAGGATCAAAGTGTCAACACTATCATCGTCCAACCTGGTCGAGCGTGAAGACGATGTTGTCCTGCATGTAGTCGATGTCCACGTACTGGACGTCGTAGGGGATTTGGGCCGCCCTGGTGCGGTCCACCACCTCCTCCACGTTGGCCGTGTTCTTGTAGCCATACCTACCATTAACCGCTGGTTGACTGGCGTTAATCATTTGAATCCTTCTGTCACAGTAACCCACCTGCAGAGCTGGAAGCCCAGGGCCCAGTAGGCGGGCAGCATGGCGCCTCCGCCGAGGAAGTCGTGGTACTGTCGCAGGACCTCGTTCGGGGTGGGTCCCGGAAAGAGCGTCATGTCCAGACTGCCTCCGATGGTCCGGTAGATGAGCATGGGACCGGGGCCCAGGGTGTACTCCTGGGCGTTTGAGTTCACGAAGAAGACGCCGTGCGCCTGGCCGTCTGCGGGGAAATGAATTGGTGTTGGAAGATTGCTGTATTGTATTTAAAATAGGTACGGTTGTCACTGTGTAAATCAATAGACAGGCCCAAAACCCTCTCTGTTTGTTTGTGGTGCTCATGATAGCATAAGTGTATGAAGTGGCATCGCTCTCATTCAAGGCAACCCGCTGCTTAACACTCTATGCTTTACCGGGTTCCACGACGAGGTAGAACGGGTGTGTTCCATAGTAGTTCTTCCTCTGCTCCACCGCTGCCACTGGAAACTGGTCTCTGGCCAAAATGGGCCAGGTCTTGTAGCGGGTCATGTCGTGCTAAAAGCTTCGACGGTTGCAGAAGTCCTAGAATTACCTTCACCCTTCGCTAACCTTCAAGGTCTTGTGGACGTTCTCGCCGAATCCGTAGACGTTGTCGGTGGGTAGAAGAGCGGCGATCTGCAGGTACTGGTCGGAGTAGACCAGGGCGCCCGGTCTCGTGTCGAAGATTACTCGCCGACTGCTGACGCGCCGAACTTGGAAGCTGCCCACTCCGTCGGACGTCCGCCGAACAAACTCCAGGTCGAGGTCGGCCCCGTGCCTTGGCGTGGCCTGCTTCTTGTAGTTGGGATGTGCCTCCTCCTCACCCAAGGGTAGATGGTCGAAGGGGTTGAAGCGCCTGCAGAGCAGAAGTGCTTTTGGGGAGTGCTGTTTATCATGCTTGCCACACTAGTTTCGCCTACGCCACACAGGCACCCTCCTACGAGAGCTCGGCGTGCGTGCGTGCGTCCGTACGTACGCACGGACGTGACGAACGCAGATCTATGCGTTGGAAAGCCATGGAGAGACGATCTTGGGCTCTACGGATAGGTCTTGACTCACTGATCATTCATTCCGCTAAGAGAAGTCGAAATTCAAAACTTTGACTTTCGCGCGCTACAGTAACCCAAAGGTTGAAACGCAAAACAGCTCTAACTCGCTCGTCTTACGTCGTATCGACACGTCAATTGAAGGCTCTCGACGCGTTCTTTCGCTCTGCCGCAAGAGTTCGTTCAAATACGCAAACACGCAACGCAAAAACGCCATTCTCGAGATCTTAACACTAAGATCGCTCTTTGCTACATGGACAGAACTGCGACACGCTTTGATTGCTCGTAGTGGGCTCTTTTGTGCTCTATCAAATGTTTGCCAAAACTATTACCAGTTTTTGTCACTTTTTTTAAAGCGTTGCTTGAAAGAGGGGTCTTTTTGCTCTAAAAGCCAAATTGCGGGCGAAATCAATATTTGCTATGCAATACCCTCTTTTGAAGGGGGGAGTTCGTGAAGCAGAGCAGTACGGGCGATGAGCTCTCGCACTCTCTGCAAAAAGAACGCAACTCTTTACAATGTCAGTCAGAATGCAAACTCAACTTTTTGATACCGGAGCTTGTTTTACCTATCTAGCACACCAAAGTTAGTTAGACTACCTAAACTATCTGATCAAATTTAATTAAATAAAACTTCAATGCGCTCAATTTATTGTTTAGCTTTTCTTATCCATTATGTAATTCTATTTATTCTATTTTATTTTATTTCATTTTATTATATTATGTTTGATAATTAATTTATTTAATTCAATTTTATTTAACTTTATTCTATTTTATTCTATTTGATTTGATTTGATTTTGTTTTATTTTATTTCAATTTATTTTAGATTATATTATTTTGTTTTGTTCTATTTTATTTTTTTTTATTTTATTTTATTTTATTTTATTTTATTTTATTTTATTTTATTTACTTTATTTTATTTTACTTTCTTTATTTTATTAAGTTTTTTATTATATTATGTTTTATTTTATTTTATTTTATTTTATTTTATTTTATTTTATTTTATTTTATTTTATTTACTTTACTTTACTGTACTTTACTTTACTTCGCTTCGCTTCGCTTCGCTTCACTTCACTTCATTTTATTTCATTTTAATTTATTTTGATATATTTAATTTAATTTAATTTAATTTAACTTAACTCAATTTAGTTTAATTTAATTATTTAATTTTATTTTATTTTATTTTATTTTATTTTGTTTTGTTTTATTTTATTTTATTTTATTTTATCTTATTTTATTTTATTTTTTATTTTATTTTATTTTATTTTATCTTATTTTATTTTATTTTATTTTATTTTATTTTATTTTATTTTATTTTATTTTGTTTTATTTCATTTTATTTTATTCTATTTCATCATGACTAAAGTCATGCTGTTCTCACTCTTCTCCGTTGGCCGGCCGCATTCTGATGACCATTCGCTGCGCATTGTTCAGTTCGTCGTGGTCGTAAATTCTTTCCACCTCGACGGTCAAGTCGTCAAAGTCTCCGCCATAAGGACTGGACGCGAAGTCCGTGTTCCTGGTCAACGTGAACGTGCCTTCTTCGGGTTCATCAGAGGTACTGTCAGTCCAGCTGTAGCCGCTCTTTTTAGGATAGTAGCACTTGAAGCCGCCCTCGAATTGAGGGGACGAGAAGTCATATTTGCAGCCGCGTCGAAGGCAGGCCAATGCGGTGACGCCGGGCTCGGGGTGGCAGTCCACCCTCAGATTTTGATGCTGTGAACTGCCCGACGTAATCAGGAGCGTCACTCCAACGATGGCCGCTATTAGGAGGGCCATGACCACTACTGCTACGACGATCAACTCTGTAGAAAGGGGAAGTTGTCTCCTAACTTTGCACCGACTTCTTTCTAACTTATGAAGGCGGCTTATCAAAAGTGCCCCAACTCATGGGCGTGCAACGACGCTGCGGCCGGTTGTCCCCGGCCATTCGTCTTCCCCTTATCACTACAGCGGCTGCCGTTGTTATCAGTCTTCGACCGCGTGTGCCGAGGCAGCAACGCCCAACGGAAAGGAAGGCTGGAATGCTTCTTCACTTTGAACTGGACGGGAGAGCCTTTGTTTCGAATTTGCCGAGAAGCTGTTTTGCTTAGCTCAGCAAGGCGAATTGCAGCGGCGGGCGGGCTGTTTGCAAAGAGTTGGAAGCCAGGCCTCTTTTACGAGCGTTATAACATCCTAATACTGGACCAACCAACACCCAGTCTGGGGGTTATCGACTAGCGCGCATCTCTCAGCCCTGTAGTGTGGTCGACGGATCTGGGATGACATTGAGTCAGCATTGCAGTTACACACTACAGAGGCCAGGCGTGTGCGCACAAAGCGCCGTAAATACAGGTCTTGTGCGCATACGCTCAGCACTTAGTTGCTTTCGTGCCGTCTGGTTGTCATTACTTCGTCAAGGAATACAGCCAACACAGAGCGAATACGTACCTCCTGAATGATTCACTTGTCGAAGCGCTCTTGTATTCAGAAATGTGCATGGTTATGTAGCTCTACCAAAATCATCGAGAACTGAAGCTACAATGGTGAAGTACGCAAGCGCTCAAGTTGTCGACTGAATTGGTTCATCCGCTTTAAGTTTTCATACCGTTTGCATACAGTGCGTCCATCAATGCCTTGCATGCATAAGTATCGTGGATGTGTTCCATTTCACTGACCATCCCGCTTCAGTTACTCACTTTTGATTTCACTGACGACCGAGTGTGTGACGACCTTCTGTCGGCGGCGCTCTCAAAGTGGCACGGTGGTACTCCGCTTATGGACTGGGTAGCTACAACAAGGCTTTGGAAGCCCTTTCGGCGCCGGTGGTTGCGTGGGAGCAATTGATATGGGGATACGGCAGGTGCAAAATATGATCTCTGTATTTCGGGGCGCCCTCAATAAATCACCCATTATCGGCCACCGTCGACCCACCGATTGAATGGCCGCTCGATGGGGTTTCCAGCTGACTTGTGACGCAAGAAGTGCACTAGCCGTCCGCTGCTTTGGGACGCAAACTGAAAACAAGTCGACAGTCGCACCTACCGTAGTGTACCGCGCGTGGGTGGCTGAATAATTCAGCTGCCTCCCAAGAGACGACGAGACTACTATTAATTGGCTGCGTCAGAGTCGAGAGATCGTTCAATTTGGGCGTACGGCTCTCGCTCGGTCGCAAACGTTTTTTTGACATCACACGTTCAGCTCTACAGATGCGAAAGAATGAGAAGCATCGAAGTATGACCCTGTCAAACGCTGTCAAGCTTATTGCGGCGGTGGCACTCGTTCTGGTAACAGTTGCCACCGGCGGATCTGCACGAAACATACCGAACACGCAAAGCCGAATTCAAGAGAGATCGCTGCTCGACGCACTGCTGAATCTTCGGGCGGACAACTCTGCGCAGAATCTTCAAAGGCTGCTACTGGAAATCAAACGGTGATACCTAATTTAAAAATTAGGTAGTGTTTAATTTCAAACGGCTGCTGCAGTGACAGTGGTCTTCCCACCCTCATCCCCACCTCTCCCTCCCCTCCTTGTCGGCTGCATAGTCCTGTTGCCGCTTGCGCACGCAACTTCAAACTCGCATTTTTGTTTCATTGCGACGGTTAAAACTGTCAGACTCATTTCGGTCCTCATTTGCTAGTGGAACTCCAGCCACATGCAAGCTCCTATAACTTGGTGCTTGCTTCAAAGATTTGCCATCATAGCACTGCGATATCGACTATGTCCAGGGCCTGCCGCCAGTTAAGGCAACGAAACTGGCTATTATGAAGTGCATCGTAGTCCCTTCGAGTTCTGAAAACGCGTGACTGCTACAGTAGTTTTGAGCTTTCGCTTGGCTTCCTTTCACGCCAACCTAACGTTGAAGGATCGTCGATCTACCAGAGCCTCTGAAAGAATCGGATGACGACGACGAGATCAAGGCTGTCAAACGCAGATTCGCCATGAAGACCAGATGCGGCTTCTCTCAACTGACCTGCGGAAGACGCAGAAGGCAAGAAGGTCGAAGAAAATGACGCACACTGACAGGAGATTAAAGAGCCAATTAATGGAAAGCGGCAAGAATAGGGCTGTTGTCACTCAAATGCAGCGTAAGAATACAAGATATTTTGCGTGCTGTGCACCACAGTGATGCGTTATTGGAGTCAGAGCGTGCTTCTGTCGAACAAGAGCGCCAAAGTGCAGGTTGACAAAGAGATTGTTCACTGCCACGCGCCGACCACCACCTCAACTTACACATGCCCAATCGACCCCAGTCGTACCATCATATTCAACTTTTGCGTTGATTTTATTTTATTTTATTTTATTTCATTTTATTTTGCTTTATACTATAGTAATTTTGTGTTTTATTTTATTTTATTTTATTTTATTTTATTTTATTTTATTTTATTTTTATTTTATTTTATTTTATTTTATTTTATTTTTATTTTATTTTATTTTATTTTATTTTATTTTATTTTATTTTATTTTATTTTATTTTGATTTATCTCATTTCATTTTATTTTATTTTATTTTATTTTATGTTATTTTATTTTATTTTATTTTATTTTATTTTATTTTATTTTATTTTATTTTATTTTATTTTATTTTATTTTATTTTATTTTATTTTATTTTATTTTATTTTGTTTTATTTTATTTTGTCTTATTTTACTTTATTTTATTTTATTTTGTTTTATTTTATTTTGTTTTATTTTGTTCTATTTTATTTATATATTTTGCTTTATTTCATTTTATTTCATTCTGTTTTACTCTATTTCATCTTTTTCGTATTCCTGATGGTCTTTTGTATGACTTTAATTCGCGTTATCTTGAAACACTTACTCTCAATATTTTATTTTCAGAATTATTTCAGTTCATTCTAAGTGTACAATTTCTCTAATTTCAGTCTAATATCAACAAATTTAATTTCAGTTCATAAGTTTCAGTTCAGTCTGTTCAATGCTACTTTTGTAAGCTAATGGTATTGCGTTGTGAACTTGTTGACTCCGGCGATTTCGACGTCGTCCAGTTGTACGCAACACGACACGCAAAGCCGACTTTCTGCTGAAGCAATCGGGCGGTCGTAATGAAGCCGGCCAAAAGACCTTTGGTACCCGCCTGCTGCGAAACACGATGAGCGAACAGTTCCCACGTCCATCGTAATGCCAACTTACCGTACCATTGTCCCAATTCATCTTTGCACCCCATCGGTTTAGGTAGGTACCTTCAAGCCTACATTTTCCTCCGTGAGAACGCTTCCACTCCCCAGTTTCATTTTGCCGTCGCCGGAGGCAACATACCGCGAAATAAAGAATCAGAAATTCATTAACCATCGCTTTGTTCTAGCCTGGAGCAAAAGAAACGTCGGGTGGCATGTTTGACTCTGCATCGCTTACCGTCAGAACGTTTCCGAAGAATCGAATTTCTCTGTTAGTGGGACTTCCCAATTCGCATCTTTCATTTCAATAACAGAGTTTCAAGGATTAGGGAGGTATTTGAGACTAATTTATGAGCAGGAGAAATTTCAATCAATATGCAAAGGCATTGCCCAGTGGCAAAGTCACTTTGCGCCAATTTTGTACGCGCTCGGCCTGTGCGATCCCAATTGGCATGGTAATTGTATAATAGCTTGGTGAAGCGACTATGTATCTATGTGGTGCTGGTGTATGGAAATCAAGTCTTGGCGAGTCATTCAATACACTCACTCAACTGAAGACATGTACATATAGGTACGTGAGAAAAGTCTGGGCTGATTTTGGCAATGATTCAACTTTCTACTGCTTGCTGCCTGGCGCCGCTGACAGCCAAATCGAGAAAGTTAGCTGCATAGATCATGTGACGCGGATTTCCGTCAGGACAGACAGCCGGGACCGCTAACGGTGTTAGCTGGGAGTTATTTTAGCCCACCTTCGCACCGCCCTCCCGCTTGCCTCTCCGCACCCTCGATCGCCGTCACAGTGCCAATTGGGGCCCGCTATTGGCTAACGAAGTTTGCCGGCTAGTCGAGCGAGCGACTGACGCGCCGACGCTCACACACCCACTTGCGCTTCCGAATTATTGGCCTCGGCCGCTCGCCAGACCTCGCTTGTGGCTCGGTAAACAACTGGTTAGCCGTCGGCCCGGCGCCCACTATACGTCAACAAACAACACTCTCGCTTTAAAAGTTTCGTTCTTGTGTATGCGTCACGTCCATTTTGAAGTGAAGCCCTCACAATTCTTGCACTCCCAACACTTCTTTCTGAAAGCATCCACGTTCAGAGAACACCCTTAGTAAACATCCTCTCCAATCAAGGAGGGTAAACATTCGTTGACGTCGTTAGTCTATAATCCTAGTCCAGTCACACGCTTGGAAAACAGGAAGGGACGGTAATTAGCATAGTTAGTGAGGGTAACATACCCACAGTGCACTGCAGTAAGTGACACATTCAAGTTACCCCGTTGTTTGCCGCCCCTTATCCTGTGAAGCCTCGCCTCCATCCAGTTTTCAAAGTGCGAGAGTTCGTCTTCATTCACAGAGTGAGCGATTTCATCAAGCGAAGTGAGCCAAAAAATTTCGTATTCTAGCAATCTACCCAAGTATGCAACCTGTCACGCAACTCCTGTTAGGACGCGCCATTTCGTCTCATTGAACAATCTGCAGCCATCCACATTTAGCAGTTGGCAGTCACCCTCACCAGTACGTATGTACTGTAGGTACGTAGGTACTGCTATTTTCAACTCCATCCGAACCATGTGATTGTAATTGCGATTAAAGGATTGCGACTATTTGTGCAAACACCGTGATAGGCCATGGACAATCGATGTCGAAATTTTGAGATGAAAGCGCTTTCCGTTGCTCCGTGCTCCACTGTTCTTTCTTGCTATTCTCGGTAAGAGAGCAAGACGGCGGTCACATGCCGGGGCCATTAGCGGCAAAGTATCAACTTTGCTCCAGTTCATTCAGCGCACAAAAGGCGCGCCATTAGGCTGTAGCTCTGCAAAGCGAATAGGGGGCTTCCGCGAAAGATCCACTGCCTAATTAGCGACCGCGTGGTTCGGCTCTATTTCCAGAGCAAGTCAGTCGCCAGTCGCGGTGTCAACACTCTGACCTTTCCAGAGATGGGCGCGAACTCCTCGACTTCCCTGAAGGAGCCGAAGGGCGGCGAGACGATGTGGACCAGCAGCTACTACCGCAAGTACCTGATCGGGCCCATGGCTAACAAGAACAAGCGCAACTTCAACAAGCAGTACTACGAGTGGTCGGGCGCCTCGCAGTCGGCGCCTCAGTCGAGCCGGTGAGTGCTGCGAGCTAGCGATTACTCCCTCTTTACCACAGACTCACACCACTCTTCATCCAGCGCCCCTCGGAGCCGCTCCTCGGGCTCCCAGCACCAACTGCAGGAGCAGATCCGGCAACTGCAACAACCCTCGATCTACCAGCCGGGCGGCGACGCCAAGCGGCGCTCAAACGGCTCTATGGGCTCCGTTGTTGCCACGATGCGGCCCGTGAGTCGCTCCAACGAGGGGACGGCCAGTCAGTCGATCCTGCGCAGGCCCAACACGCGCCTGAGCGGAAGCGCCGCCTGCCTCGCCTACCCTGGAAGCCGACCTCTGCCCCCGCCGAGGAAGCGCACCGCCGGCAGCGTCTCCAACAACAACCTCTACTCCACCAGATACAACCAGTGGTGAAGGATGAATCCAATCCAGTGGAAGAGCTTGGGGGAAAGGAAGCGCTCATTGGCCGGAGATAATCTCGACACTTATGACACGGGCTTATTTCGCCCGGCCTCAGCCGGGCGAACCCCTACGAGAGCTTTGCGTCCGTGCGTGCGTCCGTCCGTCCGTCCGTTACGCTCTCAGATCTCGGCGTTGGAACGTCGTAGGAAAGAGATCTTGGGCTTTATGGATAGGTCTCGACTCACTGAGAATTGCGCTAAGAGGTTTCGAAATTCAAAAGTTTGAATTTCGCGAGTTACAGTAACCTAAAGTTTCAAAACGGGACTGTCAGATCTCGACGTTGGTAAGTCGTAGGAAGGCGATCTTGGGCTTTATGGATAGCTCTAGACTCACTGATCATTCCGCTAAGAGATTGCGAAATTCAAAAGTTTGAATTTCGCGCGTTACAGTAACCCAAAGGTTGAAAATGGAAAACGGTTCTAACTCGCTCGTCTTACGTCGTAGAGCGGCGTGCGATAGGTCAACTAAAAGGTATCGACGTGCTCTTTCATCCGGTTTAGATTTCGACATTTAAAGGTTTGAATTTCGCGAGTTACAGTAACCTGACGTTTTAAAACGCAACTGTCATATCTCGACGTTGGAAAGTCATAGGAAGGCGATCTTGGGCTCCACGGATAGGTCTCGACTTACTGGTAATTCCGCTAAGAGGTTGCAAAATTCAAAAGTTTGAATTTCGCGAGTTACAGTAACCCAAAGGTTGAAAACGGAAAACGGCTCTAACTCGCTCGTCTTACGTCGTAGAGCGGCGTGCGATAGGTCAACTGAAAGGTATCGACGCGCTCTTTCATTTGGCATTAAAGTTTTCTTAATTACGCAAACACGCACCACGAAAAGCGATGTTCTGGATAGCTCTCGACTCACTGATGATTTGTTCTTCTATTGGTCGAAACTCAAAAGTTTGAATATCGCGAGCTACAGTAACCCAAAGGCTCAAAACGCAAAACTTCTCTAACTCGCTCATCTTCCGTCGTAGAGCGGCATTCGTTCGAACGTTTGAAAGCTTACGTTGAGGCAGTTGTTGAACGGTCATTCCTAAAGAAATGCTTTTGTTTTTTTAACCCTTGTCTTACGAATAACTTTGTCTGCTAAAAAAATTAATCCCGGGCGATCCCAATGTTGCCTTGCAACAACCGCTCAGAAATGCGTGTGTCTTGCTCAAAAAAATAATCCCGGGCGATCCCAATGTTGCCCTGCAAGAACCCCTCAGAAAGGAGCATGTCGGAAGTAGCGCATGAATAGTGGACTCCGGGCGGGCGCGCGTCATATCGGAAAGGCTTCGAAATGCTTTACAAAAGTATCCACTCTTTAACTCTTCCACTTTAAAACGCTCACAAACCACTCTGTATTAATAAAACAACTCAACTTTTTTAAAACAGCTTGTTCACCTACATACACGTCGTGCGGTTGATGGTTACAGTATGTGTAGTGTTTAGAGTAGGCGAGCACTCTAGTCAGTGTCAAGTCAGTGTCCATTGTGTGTGTACTATGTACATGAATGTACGGTGTACAATACCGACTTGAGTTGAATTACTCCGAGTGTACATACATCAGCTGGCTCAGCAACTGGACGCTGAACAGTTGCGCTGAATTTATCTCCGCAGCACGTTCCCTGAACAAGGTGCGCGAGTACAAGTGACCGAGCACTGCCAATGCAAATGCGCCAGTAGTTCTCTATACAAAAGGGTTCTCGAGTTAAATTCTGTCGCCTGTCCTCATCTGACAACCACCAACCAAACAAAATGAGAATGATCAGCTCCGTGTTGCGAAAGGGCCTCTTTGACGGCAAGGTCGCCATCGTGACCGGAGGGGCCACCGGCATTGGCAACGCCATAACCAAAGAGCTACTCTATCTCGGTAGATGTGAACGGTGAACGAATTTTGTGAATCCACAAGCTATACAATTGACAATCTGTCTACAATAGCTTGGGTTTGCCTCCTCAATGGCCGTAGTTTATTGCAGGTTGCAGTGTCGTGATCGCCGCCAGAAGGCTGGAAAGGCTGCAAGACGAGGCCAACTACCTAAACGGCGTCTTCAAACCCAAATCGGGCGGCAAGGAACGGGTTCTGCCGCTGCAGTGCAACATTCGCAAGGAGGACGAAGTGTGTCTCACAACAACTTTTGCCCCTATCGTTTGCATACTCGTTTTGTCACAAATTACAGGTGAAGCGCCTGTTTTCCGATACCTTGGGCTACTACGGCAAACTGGACTTCCTAGTCAACAATGGAGGGGGCCAGTTCCCCCAACCGGCAGCCGAGTTCACTCTCAAAGGGTGGAATGCAGTCGTTGAGACCAATTTGACCGGCACATTTCTCATGTGCAGAGAAGGTATACGGTAGCTGCAGCGTCGTTGATAGTTGTACCCAATCTACAAGTTGTATCACCACTGTAGCCTACAGTAGCTGGATGGGCCTGCACGGCGGCGCCATTGTCACGATTCTAATGGACTTTTTTCGCGGATTTCCCGCCATGGCGTGAGTGTATGCCTACCGTAAGCTATCAAATACCTTTCGTGATGAGCCATGATGCGTGACAATGGCGCCGCGCGATTCTAAAATATACCGTAATCGGATAATCTTGCAGCTCACAAAGCCTATTTGGGCGGGCACGGCGGCGCCATTGTCACCATCGTCACCGACATGTGGAAGGGATGGCCTATGATGGCGTCTGTAGTTCGCGATCGCTTCGCTTCCTTAGCATTGACAGTTGTAAACAATTTGTCGCAAATTTGTAGGCACTCGGGCGCCGCCAGAGCAGGCCTGGACAACTTGACAAAATCCCTGTCTATTGAGTGGGCGCAGAACGGAATTCGCATCAACGCCGTCGCTCCCGTGTGATAATTGCCTGTGTTTGATTTTGGATGCCGGATACAAGATGTGGACGCTTTGCAGGGCAGCAGCATTTTCTCTGAGACGGCCGCGGCGAATTACCAAAATCCGGAAATCTTCCACCAAACCATTCCCAAGATACCGGCAAAGCGACTGGGCACGCCTGAGGAGGTACATATGGATCTACCATACATAACAGGGCTCTAACTATGAACGCGCATCAGCAAAGAGACGTTTGGTCATTTCGCTTTGCATTTATCGTTCATTTCTAGGTGTCGGCAGTTGTCTGCTTCCTGTTGTCGCCCGCTGCGGCCTACATCACTGGCGAGACCATCAAAGTGGACGGCGGAGCTTCCCTCTACGGTCAGATGCACTGGGAAGTGCCGGGTGAGTTGGAATTCCCACGAAATCCAACTGTAATTAAAAGATGAAGCTTGGCGCATCGCGTATACAGAGCACGACAAGATGCCCGCCTACAACTGGGACGAGGAGGGCGAGGGATTGGCGCTGCCTGCCAATGACGACAAAGCCAAGTCCAAACTGTGATATTGACAGAGAAACTGTAAAATGCGTTGTCTAATGCCAGTCGCCACAGCACAGCCATCAGTTTCAAAGGCTCTATAGAAGATCAGAAGCAACAGAGAAGCGACACACAGAGACAGACCTACCGTAACGCTGTATCACAAAGGTCGAGTAGGCCTCGCGTCAGAAACGTACTTCAAGTCACATCAACAGACTTCTGCAAACAGCACACACCACGAAACAGCAATGTATTGCGCGAGCGTCGGCGCCTACATCAGAATCATTCCGATTCCCATTCCTAGAGGTTCAACCTGCGTGAAATACCGTACCACAGAGGAAATCTTTCTTCCATTCTCTCAGGATTTGGGGCTCGCCGCGCCATTGGATTTCGCCTTCGGCTCGTAGCCATATAGGAAGGTGCTGGCAATCACCACCGTTGCCCCAATGACGAAGGTCCTGAAAGGAAATTCATCACAACAATCACAGTAGTCCGATATAGCTACAGTATCCTCACGTGGAGGGCTCGAAGTCTCCCAAAACGAAGTATGAGACGACGCTGCTGAGTATAATTGACAGGGAGACGGCGAAGCCTTTCAGTATGTTGTCCGCGTACTTCACCACCAGTGCAATGACCAATCCGCCGTAGGCCTAGATATAAATGCGGATAAAGTATACATCGTAACACGCAGACACGTTGCACACTCACCTGAAGCAACACAACGATCCAAATGACGAAGTTGTAGCCTTGGAAGAAGCCATTTTCGGACACCTTGCCGAAATCGTAAAGCGCCACCATCAAAAGGCCGCCGAAAATGCTGAAGAAGGCTGAAAATAAAGGAACCTCTGAAAAATGTTCATTGGCATTTGAGAGTCTGTACAAGGGGTTTCACATCAAACGACTAGCGAACATCTGCCTGATAGATACCGTGTGCATCTGCATACATTGACAAAAGTGTGAAAGATCCTTTTAACGACGCAAATATCGGCTGTAAATGGGCGGTCATCTGAAATTTCAAGCTACAGTACCCCACTGGCTTCCAACCCACCCAGTTGAAGGTTCCTCATCCAGAGGGCCGTGCCAGTGCCCTTGAGTATTCTCTCCAGGTAGACGCCCGAGAAGCCACTGGAGATGCAGGCGCACAGGACGGCGATCAGACCAACGAATTGGTTTGAAAAAGAGTGCTCGTCGTCCGCTGTTTTGTTGGGGTCGTCTTTCGGCAACTGAAGCGATTGTTGTCGTTCCATAATAACATCAAACGGTTTGAAATTGAAATATGGCGTATTTCACACCTGAACCAGAGCGACGCCGATCATTAGCAGGATAAGCGCCACCCATTTGAAGGTGTTCAGCTTCCTGCCAAGCATAGTGACTGAGAAGAATGCCGTCGTCAGAATCTTCAACTGGTAGGTCACCTGAAAGAAACTGGTACTTCGGCACTTTCGCTACAGTAATCATTCTAACAGTGCAATGAAACAAGCACAAATACTTGGTAGGTGGCGGCGTCCAATTTGGAGAGAGCGAAAAAGAGCAGGTTGTTCTGGACGACGTAGAGGACGGCGGGCACGGCCACTTTCAGGGTTTCTCCCGGTTTCTTGACCACCTCTCGATCTATCTCCCTCTGGAGCCCCGTCACTGAGTAGTCTGAAGTTCGGTATGCCGAATGACATCTATCATGGTTGGCG
>JASAMZ010002146.1:0-82256 GCA_030248115.1 Linhomoeus sp. GSCO2_2 | reverse complement strand
ATCTCTCTCAGGTGTAGCGGATGAAGTCGTGCTTTGCCCGCTTGCCGTAGCGGACGAAGTCGTGCTCCCCGTTTCCCATATCGCAGGAATTCGTGCTTCCTCTTGCCGTAGCGCAGGAACTCGTGCTTGCGCTTGGTGTAGCGAACGAAGTGGTGCTTTTCCGCTTCTCCACGCCCTGCGCCTCCCCCAAGTCAGGCCTGCAACGACAGCGACTAGTTGGGTACCGTATATGTGTACACGGCCATGCAAGAAGGCTGTTGTGAAGGAGTCGACTGACCCTTGCCGCTGAGCGCGTGCTCGGTCCACCCACCACTCTCAACCACCGTTCCCATTTCCATGGGAAGGCGAGGTACCGTTTTCTGTGCGCGGGCAACCAAAATAAATTGTCGCCAAATTGTAACGCTCGTAGCAGTAGACCAGGGCGCGATCGTTTTCCTTTGGAGTTTGTTTGTATGAAGCTCGTGCTCGCGATTGTTTACTTGATCTGTGTCAAACTTGTCGGTTCATTGACCTTCTCTGTTCTTTGCTACCACCCTACAAGAGACAGTGAGCCACTTTCCTTTTGACAAGTCAAGTCGCTCTTTGGATACCGTACCACTCGGCGCGATGTCTGTCTACTACCTACGTACCTACTGCCCGTCCGCCCGTCCTGAGTGTTGAAATCGCGCGATCGTCGCTGTCTGCGTGTCTGTCGTTCCAGGTTGACGTTTCGTTGGTATTCCATTGCTGCCCTCCGACGCAAATGTACTCGAAATGCACTCCTGGGAATGGAGTAACTGACTGCCACAGGCTACTGCAATTGAATGGGCACGCACGAATTGACGTAGTTATACATACAATGTAGATCGACACAGTCATGAACTGCGTTTCCAAATAGTGGAGCGATGGTGTAGTGTGTTTGACTCGCCAGCGGGGTGCACGTTGTCACGTACATGGCTGAAGTGTGCTGTAGGTAATCAAATTGCCGCACAGAATTTTCACAAAACTAGAATGTGCAGAAAGAGATACCGTTTCCAGGCGGCTGGAGGTGTTTCGCCGATGGTTGTCGTCAACCAATTTCGGCGCAGGCGTCATCCCAGTCGCTTCTTTGTCAGCGAACTGATTGACTAACGAAGTCACTTTTGGTTACGCCGCCCCCATACGCAGCCCGAGTAAGTGTATGGCAATCGGAAAGGGTGGTAGGGAGTGGGATCTGGGGGCGAGAAAGTTGGCGCGGCTGCTGACGTCTCGGCCGCCGACCGTCCCCGGGGAGGGACAAACGAGATTGGACCACTTTGCCTCTCAGCACGCCTACCAGCAGCCCTTGATGACTTTAACCCTTCATTGCCAACTGCCTATCTTTGATGTGTTTACACGCTTGTGTCACCAACGGATCCTTCAGTAGATTCGCTATCACCGTCTCGATCGGCTGCTTCAAGGCCAGCTGTCGCATCTGTTTTACCATGGGACGGGCTGTGCAGACACGTGCATAGGTCAAGTTATGGCGCAGTCATTTGCGAATCACGAGCAAGGATTGTCGGCGGCAAGAAAGAGCGGTTGGGGGGCTGGGGGGGGGGGGGGGGGGGGGGTAGGTGGCGCTGCAGTCGTCGTCTACTTCAGGAGAAAGTCCTTACGTCGGCGGCTCTGCGGGAAGCTCTCAGTTGGGCTGGAAGGAGGAAGAAGGGTAGGCGCTTGGATTTCGCGCCTGGCCCTCATTAGGCGATCCCTCGAGATGAGAACTAGCGACTTCTCCTGAACTCCCCTCATCCCTCCCTCCTTATCTCCCACTCCTTCCCTTCTCCTCTGTCTATCATCTGGAGAAGTCGGCCGCTCATTTTCGCCTTTGAAACTGAAAAAGGCCCTCCCTCCGCCTCCTCTCCCTTCGGTCCCCATTGGCCTGACGTGCGCGTGACGATCCCACAAAAGACTACATAAGAGGGCGAGCAAGAAAGTGGAGACGTCCTTTGGTGAGCGAAGTCGATTAGTCGAGGCTTGACAAACAAGGAAAGGAGGTGAGAGGTACATAGCTAGGTTTGACCTTCAGTCACCACCTATAGGCAACAATGAAGCCAGAAAGGGCGACAGCGGCGTTGGCTGTGGTGCTGCTGGCTTTCTGCGGGGCCCCTCGCGCACTGGCCGAGACCGGCGCCGCCGCCGCCGTCCTCAGTTGCGACGACGTCCTCGCCGCCTATGACAAAGACCCCACCGGTACTCAACAACTGTCCCACCCCCCCCCCCCCACAAATTTCGCTTCTTCTCGCCCCTCCAATGGAGGGCCTCCACTACCATACAATAGGCTCAATTGGCTGCAGTGTGCAGTTGACTTGTGTAGTCACAATGCCATCAACTCAATGGTGTCCCAACGGAGCAGAGTGACGTTCGCACACTGTTGCCTGTTTTCAGCGGAGCCAACGGAGACAGTGGTGTGGTGCAAACTCTACCAGCTGGCCAGCGCCGTGGAGGAGGGCGGTCGCGCCTTTCAGAACTTGGGAATGGGTCTCATGGGAGGACTGGAGCACGCGCTCAGCGGCAAGGGTCAGTCGACTCCTTCACAACAGCCTTCTTGCATGGCCGTGTACACATATACGGTACCCAACTAGTCGCTGTCGTTGCAGGCCTGACTCTGGGGGAGGCGCAGGGCGTGGAGAAGCGGAAGCACGACTTCGTTCGCTACACCAAGCGCAAGCACGAGTTCCTGCGCTACGGCAAGAGGAAGCACGAATTCCTGCGATATGGGAAACGGGGAAAGCACGACTTCGTCCGCTACGGCAAGCGGGCAAAGCACGACTTCATCCGCTACACCTGAGAGAGATAATACTCCTGGTCGTTACTGTCTTCCCCGAGTCCCAACCTGAACCATGTGATGCGCACGACCCTTAGGTGTCAGCGTGGTAGCTGCCATACACCCTAAACCGACAATCGCGACGACGAGGTATACTGTACGCGCGTGCGAAGCTCCTCTACCCCTCTGAAACTCGTGACCCTCTTCCACTGTTGTGGCCTGGTGTTATCCTTGTTCATATCGCTCTAGGTGATTGATTGGTCTGATGGCAGGTACACCCTGTAGTCCTCTACCATTGCTAGTGAGCTGATCTGACCGACCGACTGACCGAATCGACCGATAGGAGAGTTGTCGTCTACTGATGTTGTCGTTCACTCATGACTGATCCTACTCCTAGCATTCTGGCGCGTCCGTTCTAAAGCTGTTGCGTACCCTCCAACATACAGTACATTGGCCATTGGCCATGATACATATCATCCACGTATTTCCGAGAACAGCTGAAGAAGAGAAGACTTTGTTGACAGCTGGAAGAAGCGGCATCCGCTCTGTCGACGGACGTTTCAGACACGGATGATCACGACTAGAACCGTACCACGGGCCGTTTGAACACCCCTCCGTTAAGTTAAAGTTGGCTTTAAGAGACGCTTTCTGAGAAAATCGACCCTTGCGTGGACACTTTTTTTACGGCCTCTGCCGATTTGGCTGATTTTCACATATGTTAAAGTACATTAAAAGACCAGTCGAATGCAAGTTACCCCACCTCCTCAGGTACTATGGTTAATGAGATATGGCTCGCCAAAGTTGACCCTATTTTGGGCCCTTTCAACACGCGCTTCATAGGACCAAATTTGTTTCTTGCAACAATACTCACGCGATTGCAGAGAGCGACAAAATATTTTTGTCGGCGACGATGTACAATGAATAGCGCTACATAATCCTTTAATTTCCGCGAAAATTCGCGGGGCCCGTTGGGGTCAAAATTTGGCCAAAATATGTTACAAAATAATCAAAAGTTTTCACATTTTTTTAAACTCATGTGGTCGATGCAGTTTTGAACGCTGAATCGAATGGTGCAATCCGTTTTGACCTATGTTGTTTGCTTCGCGAGATATGGGGCGTCAAAGTTGACTATTCCCTCAAAACTTGGTGTACATGGCCAGATACAGACTTTCGATTGCTTCTAGCGAAATCATGCTAATAATCAAAAGAGGGCTGTTGGTTGCGTTGCATAGAACGTAGCCCCATATTTTCGACTAATATATTTGCAAAATTTTGGTGCATGGTTGGGCACAAATTTACACGTAAATTTTTTAAAAAAATATATTTTCCGGAAATTTTTCGCAATCCAGCCTGTCCGATGCAGTTTTTGACGCTGATTCTAACGGTGAAAACCGCATTGCCGAGCGTTGTATATTTCTTGAGATATGCAGCGTTGAATTCAGTCGCTCGTCATCCGCCGAACTGTGTGAGAAACCACATTTTAACGCCGAATATCTCAAGAAATATACAACGCTCGGCAATGCGGTTTTCACCGTTAGAATCAGCGTCAAAAACTGCATCGGACAGGCTAGATTGCGAAAAATTTCCGGAAAATTTATTTTTTTTTCAAAAATTTACGTGTAAATTTGTGTCCAACCATGCACCAAAATTTTGCAAATATATTAGACGAAAATATGGGGCTACGTTCTATGCAACGTAACCAGCAGCCCTCTTTTGATTATTAGCATGATTTCGCTGGAAGCAATCGAAAGTCTGTATCTGGCCATGTGCACCATGTTTTGAGGGAATAGTCAACTTTGACGCCGCATATCTCGCGAAGCAAACAACATAGGTCAAAACGGATTGCACCATTCGATTCAGCATTCAAAACTGCATCGACCACATGAGTTTAAAAAAATTTGAAAATTTTTGATTATTTTGTAACATATTTTGGCCAAATTTTGACCCCAACGGGCCCCGCGAATTTTCGCGGAAATTTAAGGACTATGTAGCGCTATCCATTGTACATCGTCGCCGACAAAAATGTTTTGTCGCTCTCTGCAATCGCGTGAGTATTGTTGCAAGAAACAAATTTGGTCCTATGAAGCGCGTGTTGAAAGGGCCCAAAATAGGGTCAACTTTGGAGAGCCATATCTCATTAACCATAGTACCTAGGGAGGTGGGGTAACTTGCATTCGACTGGTGTTTTAATGTACTTTAACATATGTGAAAATCAGCCAAATCGGTAGAGGTCGTAAAAAAGTGTCCGTCTTCCTGCAGTCAAAGGTCGATTCTTCCAGGAAGCGTCTCTTAAACTTTTCGTACTTAAAATTGCACGTACAGGCGATCCACTCGTAGCGTATTAAATTGGGGGTGAGCAACGCAAGTCCAATTAGCTTTGAGCGGCCAATCAGAAAGTTAATCGGGCAAGTGTTCAACAGGGCGATTAACTACTTAAACGGGGAGTTAACTTTATCAACTTAAACTTAATGGAGGAGTCTGCTGCGTGCAACCAGCCCCTGATCGGGCGCTCGCGAGTACATTGAGATAGCTCTTAACGTCGTAAGTAGAAGCTGCTAGAATGCTAAAATGAGCACGGACCGCTATATACAAAGCTATACCGTAATCCTACCTTCGATTTGAAGGGGTACATGGTGGGGGGGCGGGGGTCACAGGTATCATCAATTGGTGACATTGTGGGAAGTAGACACCTAAAAGTCTATGCAAGAGCACCATTTTGCAGAATAGTCTGATCGAGATAGGACAAGGCCGTTTGATGCCACTCTGAAGACCTTCAATAGTTAACTACAAATTAACGACTACAAAGTTTGAGGTCTTGCACCTCCGTATCAAACTGGCCATTGTTCATTCTTGACCTGACTATTCTGCCAAAACTTGAACAAAGTTTTTGATGTCCACCACTGGCCTGCCACTAGGTATTCATACGTATCTGGAGGATGATCACCATATTGTTAAAATCCATACAGAGCGACCTACAGAGTGGCTGCTTAGGCCTAGGCTTAGGCTTAGGCTTAGGCTTAGGCTTAGGCTTAGGCTTAGGCTTAGGCTTAGGCTTAGGCTTAGGCTTAGGCTTAGGCGTAGGCTTGGGCTTGGGCTTGGGCTTGGGCTTGGGCTTGGGCTTAGCTTTAGGTTTAGGCTGAGATTATCGCGACTTTAGGCATTTAGACTTCGGCGTAGTATTATGTCAGCACATTCGTCGGTTCGCATTTTATACGGGGAGCATCCTACAGAATCATTCATGTCACTGCCACCACTCATTATAACTAAACGACTATACGGTGGTTACTGGTGCTCCCTCAGCCCGCGCTAAGTTTAGCAAGTTCGACGGA
Organism: Linhomoeus sp. GSCO2_2; assembly: GCA_030248115.1. Lineage (NCBI taxonomy): Eukaryota > Metazoa > Nematoda > Chromadorea > Monhysterida > Linhomoeidae > Linhomoeus > Linhomoeus sp. GSCO2_2. Next base: position 76,166 of record JASAMZ010002146.1, on the reverse strand, counting down.
ACCGAACAGATGACTGAGGTGAGCTTGTGACGAGTGTGACAGCGAGTACAAGCAGTCGAAACAGAACCCGAAAAAGAAGAGAAAGAAAGGGGCCAGGAGAGGAAGCGTGTCGGTTGGAGGGTGTTTTAAGCTCATTATCATCCTCAGCAGGGCAGCTGACTGACTCGAGAGGAGCGCAGAAGAGGCAGAGGAAGGAGCAGGAGCAGGGAGGGAAGGAGGGAGTTGGAGAGACAGACAGCAGACAGGCAGAGGGATGTTGGACCTGTTCAGCTTGAGAGGGCAGCAGCAGAAGACGGGCAGCGGCCCAGGGGCCTCAGGCGGAAGTCAGAAGGCCAAGAAGAGCTCGCCCGCCCAGCTGAGAATACAGAAAGGTTGCGAATCGGCAGTTCCAGTGTTCTATTTCATTTCGCAATCTTTCGATGTGCCATTATTCTTCTTCCTATCTCTTCCATCTCTCGTTCAGACATGACGGAGCTGCAGTTGCCCAAGACGTGCGAGATGAACCACCCCGACCCCAACGACCTGCTCAACTTCAGCCTGGCCATCATGCCCGACGAGGTAGGTAATCAATCAGTGATGGTGGTTGTTACTGCCTTCTTTGCGTTGGTCGGAGTACCAGCGTTGTCGTCCTTATCATATCATATGATCATTGCAGGGCTTCTACAAGGGCGGTCGGTTCGTGTTCAAGTTCCAGGTGGGGGCCAGCTATCCTCACGAGCCTCCAAAGGTCAAGTGCCAGACGCTCATCTACCACCCCAACATCGACCTCGAGGGTAACGTCTGCCTCAACATCCTCAGGTGAGTGGTGACTCTGCTGCTTTGGGCCTTCCATTTCGCAACAGACTGGGTGGGGGGGGGGGGGGGCTCACAATGTACTGGCTAATACCTTCATGCACCAGAGCCTATCACGTGCTCCAGTGTTATATGTTATGCAGGCATGTACCAATGCACTATACACTGCGTCTACGTGCAAGAGCAGTTCTAAAGGTTTGCAACAACATTTCGGACAGAAGTGACAACAACGTGACAATGTGACACTTCTGGCAGTCAGAGCAGCCCGCAGGACCACAATTTATGCATTTGTCTTTATTGTGTTTCTGCACTTCCGAATGAACCACTATCTTGATTCTTGAGGTGTCAGTTTGATTAGGATTAGTTTGAAAAGTGAGATTTTAGCACCACCGTAATAACTTGGGCCCACAATCCTGAGTGAACGACGAAAGTCGGCCTACTTTCTTTGGCGTCGCTCGTCAGACTAGCGTTCTTTGAGGGGGGCCCTTAGTGAAACACACGACTTTCTCCTCTTTTGCAGAGAAGACTGGAAGCCCGTGCTGACCATCAACTCCATTGTCTACGGACTGCAGTACCTCTTCCTGGTAGGTGGTTGACTTGCTCTATTGTTGAGAGTGAGTCATTGTTAGTGCCACAACTGTCTCTCCCTCTGCAGGAGCCCAACCCCGAGGACCCCCTCAACCAGGAGGCGGCCCAGGTGCTGCAGAGCAACAGGCGGCACTTCGAGCAGAACGTTCGCAGGGCCATGCAGGGTGGTTACGTGGGCAACACACAGTTCGACCGCTGCCTTCGACCCTGACACTGCTGACACTGACACTCTGAGCCCCCACACACACACATCACGCGTGTGATCGCTCCCCTCTCTGTCGCTCTCTCTCGTTCGTGTTCGTCCTACGGTTCTGTCGTCGCCTCGATCCGCTTCTTCTTCTTCTTTTGCTGACTGAATGAGGACAAGCTGCTGAATTGGCTCGTTGCAATGGGAACTCGAGCAACAGCTTGGCTGGCTCTACGCCACCTCCTCTTGGGGGAGAGTGAGCTGGATGAGGGTGCTCCTTCAGGAGGACCACGTATCGGCTGTTGAAGGCGCGGGTCCTTCTATTGGTTTTCGTCGGTACATGTCCGCGCTTGCGCCTTTGCTGTGCGTGCGTGCGTGTGTGCTTGTAGTAGCAGTGATATGAGCAGACTGGCGCGAAGTTGGGACGGAGTGGCGCCTGCCTGTCAATGTGCACCTGTACGTATCGTATTCAATAGAGTGATTTGTCCTCCCTTTTGGCCGCCACTCTTGTGCCGCGCCTGTCTACCGACAGTACTTTTGTGTGGACCATTCGTGGAGAGAAAAGTGATGTTTGGCCTACTCGTCTACTTCCGTGACTGACTGTGAGAGGGTCACATGTCCCACTCTTCTGTGTGATCCTTTGGCCGGCCGGCCAGAGCCACTTGAGTTTGGCTATTGCACAGTCGGCCCGCTTATTGACATTCCAAAGTGTGCATGCACCTGATATCTTTCATTGACGCACAAGAGTTTTGATGGTGCGACTTCAGTTCCGTTTGCTCTTTACTATGCCTGCTACCAGTGCTAAGCTGCTGAGCCTGTGACGGGCTGTCGCGTCACTCTGTTTGTTCTGGTAGCTTATAAAACGAAGATAACTCTCAGGCTGCTATGCTCCATTTTGAATGTGAGAGTAGTTCAAATCCAACAGTTGTGCACCAAGTGACAGACAGGCAACACAATGTGCCCAATACTGAGCGAGCCCTACAGGCAGGAGGCGTTTGTGTTCAGCGGCAGCAGCAGGAGTGTGGCCATGGCAGAAGAGCAACAGATGGATGGGGAGCTGGTGGAGCAGCAGCAAGTCAAGAGTGGAGAAGGGGCAGTGAACAGTCTGTCGGCGGTGTTCGAGAGGCAGAGGGAGTTGGAGATACGCACGGGTAACATCAACAACTGGAGTCAGCTGAAGCTGAGGGGATTCCAGAACGGCAGCGAGGAGCTGGTGCACTGTCTGAAGCTGCAGCTGCAGAGCTGGAAGCCCAGCCGACTCGATTGCAGGTACAGTAGCTAGTAATGGTCTGTTTTCTGCCATTATTGTAACAGGCGTTTGGTTGTTCAGCGGTCCGTGTGACAGCGACCAGGAGAACGGGGCGAAGGGTCGCCTGTGTCTGTGCGAGAACGTGGAGCTGTGCGACAAGAAGGTCAACTGGGGCGACCACAAGCGACAGGACCTGCGCATCACCGTCAAGGTAGGGGTCCGTTGACGCGTCTCTAGACACCTGTCAAGCAGTGGCGTAGCCAGGGGGGCATTGGGGGCAAATGCCCCCCCCCCAAGATGCCGAGCGTGTCCCCCCCCCCCCCGATGCCCAGCAGTAGAAAAAATTTTTAGCTGCGGAGCTGTAAAAAGCAAAAATTTTCGCCTACGGCGGTGTAAATAGTACAAAATTTTGCCTGCGGCGCTAAAAATTGCAAAAATTTTTGCCTGCGGCGCTGTAAATGATCAACATTTTCGCCTGCGGCGCTGTAAATAGCAAAAATTTTCGCCTACGGCGGTATAAATAGTACAAAATTTTGTCCTTTAAGGTCAAAAATACAGGGTGTAACAGAGTTTCGGGCCGATTTGTTTCTTGAATAACTCTTACAAGACTACGAATATTTTAGTGCGGTCTTTTGCATAATGTAGGCAACACTCTAGGAAATTTTACGGGCTACATAACGAATCTTCAACGTACAGTACGCTAGCGGCGTAAGCGATTAAAATTTCGGGCTTGTTTCTCAAGGGCAACCAGGTGTCGTCTGAGTCCCGTCCCCTCTCCAGCAACCTGCAGGAAAGTTAGAGCGATGAAACTTGAAAAGAAATTTGTTTGAAACTCTGACACCAATTTTCAGGGTCCTGGAAGCTGCTGCGCACAATTGCCGGCTTTAAACACACAATTCTTCTGATTGAGGAGGAAAGGTGTTGAGAAGTTGCCAAATTTTGCGTTTTAAGCCAGCAATCGAGCACAGTTTGGCGTAGGTTGTCGAAAATTGGCGTCAGAGTTGCAAACACGTTTGGCTATACTGTCTTCAAGTTTCATCGTTCTCGCTTACCTACAGTTTGTTGGAGAGGAGACGGGACTCAAAAGACGCCAGGTGGGCCTTGAGAAACAAGCCCGAAACTTTAAACGCTTACGCCGCTAGCGTACTGTACGTTGAAGATTCGTCTTGTAGCCCATAAAATTTCCTAGAGTGTGGCCTACATTATGCAAAAGACCGCACTAAAAAATTCGTCGCCTAGCAAGAGTTATTCAAGAAATAAGTCGGCCCGAAACTCTGTTACACCCTGTAGTACAAAAACAGCGAAAATGTCACCTGCGGCACTCCAAATAGTGAAAATTTTGTCCTTTAAGGTTAAAAACAGCGAAATTTTCGCCTGCGGCGCTAATTTTGCGCGCATATGCACTAAAACAGGAAAATAATTTTGCCCCCCTAAATATTTTTTGCCCCTCCCACTTGCCAATCCTGGCTACGCCACTGCTGTCAAGGTCCAATATAGTGCTATTCTATTATAGTGTCTTTCTCTTCCAACTTCAGGTGTTCATGACGGAGTTGAGGGCCGACCACATCTGCGAGGCGCTGACCAGCGTCTTGGACACTCTGGAGACGGACTTCGTGGAGCAGCTCATCGTCGCCTTCCCCGACATCGAGGCATGGCACTCCCTCCCCTACTTCTAGACATCCATGTTGTCACCTTGTGTGTACGTATGTGTGTATTTTGCAGCTGTCGTCGCTGGAGGCGTCTGCCAGCGAGGAGGAGGAGGCGGCCGCCTGGCTGGAGAAGATCAAGCCTCTCTGGCTGCAGCTGGAGGCCCTCATACAGGAGAAGGTCACTGCTTACTCTATCGCTTCAGAAGTCATCGTGTGTAGGTAGCTTGCTGACTATATACTGTGTGAGCGTCTGTGAATGCTGCAGGGTTGTTCGGCCAAGATCCTGCATCTCGGAGTGGCCGACCTGGAGTACTGGCAGCTGAAGGCCCTCTGGGAGTGGGCGCCCACCGTCCGACCCAACATCGACCACTACAGCCTGGCCGGCTGCTGCTCCGTGAGTACGCTAGATGAGCTGACGTCTCAAATGAAACTGCTGAACTCAACTCAACTGAAACTCAACTCAACTGAGTCGTTGAACGAATAACGTTCATTGCTAGAGCGCTTGGCATACATAACTTGGCAGTTGGCACCATGTGTTTTGCGTTTGCGTGTCAGGCATTCTCTTAATTTACTGTAAAATTCAGTTGGTGCGTAATAGCTTGAATAAGACTGAGGATGGTAAACTTTGTGGTCGTCGCCGTGTCAGGTGCCGCCGGAGCTGCAGTCCTTTGCGAAAGAGAAGGAGATCCAGCTGCTGACGCACAATGACCCCCGGGAGTTCTTTGGCCCCAGGCAGTTCCAGCAGATCTGCAGGGACACTCTGCAGGCCGAGGCCGACTGCTGCAACAGCTGGACCAACAAGTGGATCGCCAGGTTTCTTACCCTGTTCTTCTACCTCTTTTGTAGTTTGTGGAACCTTTTTGAAGTTGCGATTTTGCTGGTTGGGGTGGGGGTGGGGGGGTGTGCTGGCTACCGGGTCCGTTCTGCTTCACTCTGCAGTCGTTACCTCCTTTCAGATACACCATTCTCGTGCGCACTCGCTCGGTTGTGACGGCCAAGGGGTACGCTCTCAAGTTCTGGAAGCAGTGAGCCAATGAGGAGGCACTACAACACTCTCCAATCCACTGCGCTACCTATCCTTGAAGACTGAGTCGGCACAACATGGCATTCAGAACGTTGTCTAGAAGCAAGCTGTCGTGTATGGCATGCTAAGTGTGTAGTGCTGTTAGACGAGAAAGGATTGTAGATAGCGAGCTATTGATCGATTCCAAAAAGCGTATTTTGGCTGCTTGCTGGTGATATTTAGCTAAGCCGATAGTTTCAATTGTGTTTGAGTTGTGGTAGTTTAGTTTGTTAGGTACATAGTTGTTCAGTCGTCATCTCATTCCCGTATCTCTCCTCAGTCGACAGAGAGCGCGTGCAGCTACCTAAGTGTACAGTGAGAAGAGATTAGTGGAAACCGACGTTACACGCTCAAGCACACAGAGAGAGAAACACAAGGGGAGTGTCAGAAAGTGCGTCGCATCAATACATAGGTTGTACCTAGGCAGGCACACGTATTCAGTCGCTTTCTCTGGATGAATAGTCGGCGTTTGAACCGGAGACTGTCAGGTGCCATTTGTGGTTGTCTGCTGTGCTGGCGCCACAGAGGAGGAGGGGGAGGGTGAGAGTTCCTCCCCAATCTCCAGTATCTCCGGGTGTCTCTCGATCACGCGTATGAGTATGCCCTCGATGTAGAGGCGCAGCTTCTGGTTGCACACCTCCTGCTCCTTCAGAGCCTCGATCAGCTGCAATGCAACAACAACACACCTTGGCTGAGTGCCACTCTATTGTCTGTTCAAGAAAGGCAGAGACTGAAGGTTATTTGAGTCTGCAGACTTAGTGATTCGGGAAACCCAAATGATTTATGCATCGTTGGATGCCCCTGTCGGAGTGTGTTGGCGCGGTGCGTGTTTTGCCATAATCACGCAACACGCACTGGTTTGGGGCGCACATAAAAAATTCGAGGTTTTGTACAGGGTTGGCGATTTTGATAATTTTTACACCAGTTATACCCCAAGGTGTCCTGATATCACATCTCAAATTTCAGCAAAATCTGTTTACCACAGCGTTAGTTATGGCCTGCCGCGTACACCCTACTTTGGCCCAAAATGGCAAAAATCGCCGAAATCGGCCAAAAAGGGTGCACTTTTTTAATAACTCAAGAAAGAAACGCCAAATTTCCTCAAACTTTCTGTGTGTTAACTAGAATCAATTGTCTACACAATGGGACAAACAAATTCGGTTGCGGCACGCTCGAATGCAACTCAATCAAAGAGACCCTACTTTTGGCCGAAACGACGCTTTTCGGCCAGCTGGACGGCCTCGATGCGCAATCGAGCTGAAAAGCGTCGTTTCGGCCAAAAGTAGGGTCTTTTTTATTGAGTCGCATTCGAGCGTGTCGCAACCGAATAAAATGGGTTTGTTCCATTGTGTAGACAATTGATTCTAGTTAACACACAGAAAGTTTGAGGAGATTTGGCCGTTTCTTTCTTGAGTTATTAAAAAAGTGCACCCTTTTTGGCCGATTTCGGCGATTTTGGCCATTTTGGGCCAAAGTAGGGTGTACGCGGCAGGCCATAACTAACGCTGTGGTGAACCGATTTTGCTGAAATTTGAAATGGGATATCAGGACACCTTGGGGTATAGCTGGTGTAAAAATTATCAAAATCGCCCACACTGTACAAAACCTCGAATTCTTCATGTGCGCCCCAAATCAGTGCGTGTTGCGTGATTATGGCAAAACACGCACCGCGCCAACACACTCCGACAGGGGTATCCAACGATGCATAAATCATTTGGTTTCCCAAAGCACTAAGTCTGCAGACTCAAATAACCTTCAGTCTCTGCCTTTCTTGAACGGACTTTAGTACACAACCAAACGAATAGCCAGTCCACACCTACAGTTTGGTATGGAATGCAAGTAAACAAGTGTATTCCACCGAAAGTCTAAAGAAGAAGGTAAAAAGTATAATCAAGTATGCTATTGCCCAAATTTGAGAAGGGTATGGCCTGAAGAAGCCGGCCGGAAGGGCTGGCGAAACGTCGCCTATTAAACTATGTCCAGTGTCGGCTCGGCAGCCATGAGAGCACACAAAGTCTAACCCAGCGGCACTGCAGTCTCAAAAAAAGTATATAGTCCACCTCCTGTTTGTCCTTGCCGTGCAGCTCGTCTGCCAGAGAGGGCGCAACGCCCGAGGCCGAGGCAGCCAACAGAGACCTTCCCTGATCCACAGACGCCTGTAGAAGAGAGGAGGTTCCCATAAAAGCTATTAGTATACTGAATCATGGACCTTAATCTCGCGTATGTGTATGCGTGTATGTATGTACCTGCAGCAGCTGGGCCTGCATCTCGTCGTGCTTGGTCTGCAGGAGGCGGTTTTCCCTCCGCAGACGTTCCACCTCCTCCTCCATCTCCACCGCCCGCTCCACCACGCTCATCTGACGCGGCCTGCATACCAATCACACGACATCACTAATTACAATACAATACCATACGTTGCAGCATGCTGGTTGGCTAGATTGATATAAACTACCTATTCTGAAGGTCCCTCAGCTGTTGGTTCTGCCCAATGACTTCCTCGAGCATCTGGGAACTGGACTCCTTCTCCATGTTGGCCTCCTGCTGCACCGTCTGCAGACGCAGCTCCAAATTGGTCCGCTCGATCTGCAGGCAAAGACATACTCGGGCTCGACTACACACTACACACACACGCCTGCTGCTACATACACACTAGCAGTGCCAGATATGTACCTCAGAGTTCTCGGCCTCGAATTTCAGCTCGTCGATCTCCATTCTGGCCAGGGCCAGCCTCTTAGTGGCCTCCTCGTAGTCTTTGGAGAGACGCTCCCTCTCGACACGGTCCTGCCGCGAACTGCTCTCCAACACCTGCAATCATGATGTAGTTCTCTTCGCCATTCAGTGACTGGATACACACCTTGTCTTGTACAGAAAGTATGCAAGGAGTACTTGATATTTGAGCAGGGCGGACTCGAGCTCCAGCTGCTTCTCGCGCTCCAGTCTGGTCAGCATCTCCTTGTGACGCGCCTTCGTCTCGTCCAGTTTCTCGCGCCACCTGCGCCAATGCACTCTTTGCAACATGAAGATGATTATTCAGCATCATGATGCGTGGATGAACTCCGCCCACCTGTCTTCACTCTGCTGCAGCTGCTCCTCCAGAAGGGCCACCCTCTCGCGCAGAATGGCATTGTCCGCCTTGACTCGCACGCTGCGCTCGTCCGCCGTCTGACGCTCCTCTTCCAGTTCCGACAGCTTCTTGTGAATGCTCGTCACCTGGAAATGCAGCAATGGGTTAGACATGTGCTGGAGCAACAACATGGCTGGCTCGTTGAGCCATATGTACTGTACCTAGGCCACTCGAATGCGATTGAGGTACATAGAGGCTCTGTGGCTTGCCCAAGCTACAATATACCAAGCAGCAGGGATCGTCATTGTATGTACAGGGTGCGTAAATAAAGTGAGAACACAGACTTGACGGTAGCCGTTCTCAAGCGTGACTGCACATTTCAGTCCCTGATTTGAACAGGACATACTGCAGGGTGTTTTCTGACCAAGTACCAAGTTTCAGACCATTTCATACGCTAACTAAAGAGAAAGTGTCATCGTTTTGCGCAAGGTCATGTCGAAAATTGGGTGCAGCGGCTTTTCACTGTTGGAGATCGTCCTGGTGCTCCAGAAGGCCAGAGGCGCAGAGCGGTGCCACTCATCGCACATTGCATCAAAATGTTCCGAAATTCTTCTTGTTCGTCAAAAACATACTCTACTATGTCGTACCCAGTTGTGCGGCTAACAGGTTAAGCCGCCACGCTTGAGAACGGCGGCCACTGTGTTCTCACAGTGTCGCATATACGCGCCCTGCAATTACCTGGCTGGAGATCTCGGAGATTTCCGTGTGTAGTTCCGTATCGCTGGTGCTCATTCTCTCGGTGAAGTCGGAGCCGGCGCTTCCCCTGCGCGAGTGACGCTCACTGCGACTGCCCCCTGGGCCAGCCGCCAGCGACGACCACGGATGGGGATGCTGCTGCTGAGGCCCGCCCGTACTGCTGTAGTTGCGCCGCAGGCCTCCCACTCCCACTGCCCCGCCTGACATGTTCACCAGTGTTTGTGGAATGTTCAAAAGGAAAAGGGAAGGAGTAGTATCGTAGGCAAAGAAGCGATGCGTCGTACTTTATGCTAACGATCGTCATAAACATGTGGAGGTGTGTACATGTCATAGCATGATACGCATTCTGATTCACGGCAAGTGTAAGCCGCATCCGCGTAACAGTGCCCTGCCAGAGTGGCACGCAGTGTGTGACGTACAGAGGGCCGACTCACTTGGGGCAGCGAGGAGGCTGGGAGGCGAGAGGCTGCACTCCTCGGCCGACACTGGATAGTCAATTAGGTTCAGGTCGCCTTCCGCCTGCCCACTGCCGCTGCTGCTGTCGTAGCCGTTGACCGCTGTGAAAGAAACCTCGCCGTTCATCGACTCTGCATGCGCCGGCTGCTGCTGCTGGTCGATTGGAGTTGGAAGCGACCACTGCGCCTCGCCGCTGACTGTGGGAGTCGACTGCCGCAGCTGCTGCTCTTGGCTTGTCCAATGGAGTCCTCCCTGCAGCTCCGCTGATTGAAGTAGGGCGCCTCTGAACAGCGTCCAACTGCGATGCGAGTCGGCGGCGAGTAAGGCTCGACCTCTCTTTGCCGCCAACCACTACCTCTACCTCTCCGCGAACTACCCCCCCCCCCCCCCCCCTGCACAGGCCGAACAAAGCCGCGCAATGCCAGTCGCCGCAGGATTGATCCCACGGCGTGCGTTTGGCAAGTGGTGCATAGATCGAATCGGCCGCTCCTCGGCCGATTGTGGTCGACTACGCCTGAGGGCCAATCTTCAATCGCGGACGGCGGGGGGGGGGGGGAGGGGGATGCGAGAAAGATCGAGACAACACGCATATGGTGCAGGAGAAGGTTGCAAGCAGTGCTATGTAAAGAGAGAGGTGCCTGCAGGCAAGGGCTTGAGTGTGCGAACAATGGAGGCGCCAACCAAAATCATGGCGCACCTATCGAAATTCAGGGACAGAGGTAGGGAGAACACTGGCGAGCCCCTAGGTACGAAACAGCCTCAGAGTGGATGCTATGGGAACGCGCGAACAAGAAGGGGGGGGGGGGGGGCGACCCAGCAGACAATCGACCAGCGAAGCGATTCCTTCCTCAACTCGAGAGAGCGGCACCGCTGTGTCCCGCCCGCGTGAAAGCGCCGAATGGAGGACTGACCGCCCATCTCACCCACCGCCATACACTGTGCTGTGTGCCTGCAGTGGAAGTGCGAGCAGGGCGGAGGACCTTCTCTCAGCACAGTAGGTAGAGGCAGGCAGGTGGGCGGTGCGTGCGTGCGTGTCGCGAAAAGACCGCACTGCAAACAGAATAGAAGGAAGGGCGCTCGCACAGAGCGGGAGAAGTGCGCGCGTCAACTCTTGCCTGTGCCTGCCTGAGTGCGTGTCATGACTGTGGGGGTTACACAGAGGGCGGCGGAGAAGGGTGTTGGCGGGGAGCTCCATGTAATACTGACATTGCGTAAACAACCAAAGCAAGGGCGCGAGAGAAGAGCAGGCTAGAGAAACCGAGCACCCTAATGTGCAGGTCAAGCGTCCAGAAACCCTTACATTCCGAGTAGCACCTGCTTTGAGAGCTGGGCCCGCCTGTCTGCAGCTCTATTCACTTTGGCCACACCATAGAGGTTGACTGAAGTGTGCATACAGAGAGTGGCGTCATTCGGCTCGAAAGCGAGCGGCCATGGCAACAGGGTGTCAACAAGCGGCTGCTGAGCCGACGACGGACATCTGGGGCAATAAGTAATCGGCGCTCAGCGCTCAATCGGCGCTCAGCGCTCAGTAATCGGCGCTCAGTTTTGGGATCGCCGAAAAAGCCGATTTTTGATCAATTTGGAACGCGTTTTGATTGGAAATCAGTTCGACGACGGCCTACTTACAGTAACGGACGCATTGGCACGAAGAATTGCACGAAACATCCGCCGTTTAACGATTTTCTCAATCCACTATTACGGTAGGCCAGTTTTCTAACTTTGTATAGTTGAGCGCCGATTACTTTGCGCGTCAACCGAATAAAATTCATTTTTCGACGATTTTGACTTATTTTTAAGTTAGGTTGAAAAAATTTTTGCTTTGCAGGACTTGTGGCAGTTGGGAGCTGAGGGTAAAAGTGTTTCGCAGCTTCAGAATAGTCGTAACGGCGCAAAAATTGAGATTTTTCGGTGAGCGCCGATTGCTGAGCGCCGAATACTGAGCGCTGAGCGCTGAGCGCCGATTACTTATTGCCACATCTGGCGCCTGTTCCTGCCTTCTGTCTCCCTCATTCTCTTCATGCACTACACCTATACCATGCTAGCAATCAAAGGATACTGAACCGGCCAGAAGTGGCTTGAAGCCGCCAGAAGACAATCAGACAACAACCGGGGGGGGGGGGTGGCCTCTTCCCTCCTCCGCCTTCCGTTCGCCCTGAGGGAGGCCATCCGACCACGCTCCGTCGGCGAAGGAAGGGAGGCGGTCAGAAAGAAGGAAAGAGATATTGGGACGGAGGGAGGAAGCGCGGGAACCGACAGAATTGAGAGATACGCAAGATAAGTGTGTACGCCATATTCGGCGCCGGGTGACAGAGGTCACGCCAAAGGAAGGGCTTTGGGACTTTCGAAAAGACAAGTTCAACCGCACCCCATCCCCTCTTCTGACGGCGCAGCTCGCTCACGCTACGGGAGGGCAACCGGGGAGCTTGGGGGGGGGGGGGGGGGTTGGAGGCAGAAGAACCATATAAAGTAAAGTACACTTGTGGTTATGGCGCGAAAAGTCAGCTCTGGCGAATTGTATTCACTTTGACGCGTTTCGCCCTTGCAGTTGGAAAGGATAACTGTGAGAAGCACAACAAGGAAAGTTCAAGGAAAAGGGAACAAGAACAATGGAAGAATAGCGCCACTGTGCATTACAAGACGCCGTGGCGCCTCTCACCCACGAAGCGTACATTGGTGTTGGGAGTCGTGACGAGTCGGCCACAGGAGTCTTGTCGCCGTCGTCGCTGTCGAGGCAAATGAGGTCGCCGACCACAACCGTTGTGGTCGTCGTCGTCGTCAGTCCCAGCGTCGTCGGCTTCTCCTTTGTCGGTTGCTCCGTGTGTGAGGATGTGTCAGCAGAATCCGCTTGCTTCTGATCCATCAGGCGAAAGGCATTCTGGTTTGGATGAGTGGGATCGCTTGGCCGCGCACACTCTCACTACGCTTTCAGGCCTGACGGGCCGGCAGACAGACTGGCAGCGGGATGGGCGACGCGTAAAACACGCTCGCACGTCGAAATGGGAGCTCTAGGTGTAGAGGTAGGTAAGGCACTGTTTGCCTACCTAGGATGTATGTAGCGAGCGCGACCACTGAACTGACTCAGCCCAGCCCAGCGGCGGTAGAGACGACGCTGTGAGATATATAGGAGCCTCAGCCAGGTACATACATTTGGTGGGAGGGTGGTAGCACGCCATACAGAAAGGGCTGAGTAAAGGAGGCTAGGAGACAGGGGGGGGGGGTGGGAGGGAGACAGAGGAACATTGTATGTACCTGTGGCCTTGCAGGTCAGGAACAGGCCAAAGGTGTGTGGTCGTTCTGAAGGGACTCGTTGATTTCGTTGTGTTTGCGACTTGTGAGACCTGGAGCTTTGTTGCTCGGCCGAGATTGTTGTATGACACCCGGGAGACTGCCTTGTTTCGACGAAAGGATGGAATGACTCTGCATTCACAGAAGCTGTCAAGTCCCACCAAGGGCCCCACCGACCACGAATAGAGAACAGGATCCCTACGAACGTTCACAGCAGAAAGAGACAGTGAGAGGCAAAAGGCGCAGCAGAGAAGGGCAAACACCTTGTGTGATCACGCCACAACCCCCGTCAACAAACATAAATCATACAGGGTGTCCCAGCTAACGCGCCCGGTTTTAAGGCGAATTTCTTCGCTTGTCATCGACCGAACTCGCCCAAATTTCTTTACGTAGTAGGTACATATCTTGGATTTGGTGCGTCAAAATATGAACGTGACTCACCCCTGCAATAATTGGTTATGGGTCTCAACGTGACCACCTCCATTTTCGGTCGTAGTGGTTGTGTTGAGACTGAAAGACCGGCCTCTCATTAGCCACTCATCTCTAGGAAAGTTAGAAGTGTGAAAGCTGGAGATATAATAGCCTAACGTGTTGGCACGTCCCATACCAATTTTCAGCATCCTAGACCCATTGTTGTGTTGTTGTGTTGTGTAACAATTGTGTTGGCATGTGCGAATGCGGGCTCAAAACGCATATTCTATCACCAATCTTGGCCACAGTTTTCGGTCAGGACAAATTTTGCGTTTTGAGCCCGCATCCGCACATGAATGGGTCTAGGATGCTGAAAATTGGTCTGGGACGTGTCAACACATTAGGCTATTATATCGCCAGCTTTCGCACTTCTAGCTTTCCTACAGATTGGTGGCTAATGGGAGGGATGTCTTTCAACACAACCAGTACGACCGAAAATGGAGGTGGTCACGTTGAAAGCCGTAACTAACGATTGCAGCAGTGAATCACGTTCAAATTTTGATACACCAAATCCAAGATGCGTATCTGTTATGTGTAGAAATATGGGCGAGTTCGGTTGATGGCAACCCAAGAAATTCACAATTAAAATCGGGCGCGTTAGCTGAGACTAAATCATAACATGGAGCACAATGAATCACAAACATTAACATCGTAGCGGTTGGTAGCCGTCGTTACGGAGCAGAGTAACTCTACAAATCACAGAAGCAGTATCGCCATGCGATGTGGAATTGTCAACAACAGAACAGAGATATCACAACGTAAAACTACCTACGTTACCTAGGTAACGTACCTCATCTACCCACAGACGAAAACGGGAGCAGGACCGCTGAGCACAAGACGAAAACACATTACCACACACTCCCAGTCACTACAAATGGCACTTGCACAAATCAAACACAAACATCCGCTGTTCGAATCAAAAGCGCTTAACCGCCTCTCGTCGACGCGTCTGAGGTCCTCGCTCAGTACCTAGGCTTGATGGTAACCTTCCAGACGGTCGTCGTGTTGGTCAGTCCCGCTAGGCCCATGACCGCCTTCCGGAGATCCTTCAGCCGCAGCAGATAGAGAACGGGGTTGGCGATCGGATTCAGATTCATTATGACGCTGCCGTACGGCAAAATGATCGAACCGACAACAGGCCTGGAATGCAACTTCGCAGTGTTCATTCTCGTCGTCGTCGTCGTCGTCGTCGTCGTCGTCGTCGTCGTCGTCGTCGTCGTCGTCGTCGTCGTCGTCGTCGTCGTCGTCGAAGCACCCAAGAGAGCGGGCGAAGTAGGTGCGGATGATGTTGGGACAGAAAACCAGCAAGAAGGTCAGCGCCACAGAGATCCCCATCGTTTTCAGCAGCTTTTTCTGAACCTTCAGTCGTTGCTTTTGATCCCCGGTCGTCAACCGCTTGTTCACCTATGGCAGAATGAGTCGTTGTGGTTCGTGGCCATCGGCACTGTCAAACTTGTACACTTACGTGCACGTAAATGAAGGGAATGAGCAGGTAGATCCAGCAGCTTAGGAAGCTGCTCACTACGCGAACCCAATAACGGTAGAATCGAAGGTAGCCTTCGGCGTACACTCCCAGACACAGAGAAGAGAACTCAGCCTTCCGAGGGTAATGGTAGGACGACACGATCGACGCTCTGTATAAACGGCAGTAACGATGATATAGGTGTCCGTTGTTACAAACATCATTATGTCCTTATCAGCAACTCACCCGAAGGCGGCCACTCCATAGAGGTAGAAGGGCAGGATGAGTCTCTTGGCGTAGTTGGTGGTGAAGCAGTAGTACCTGATGGGCAGGGCGCAGGCGAGCAGGCGGTCGACGGAGACGCAGACGAGCATGGCGTGGCGGATGTTGCCGAAGAGGATGAAGAACCAGTTGTGCGGCTTGGACATGCAGTCCCACGACGTGGTCAGACTGGAAGTACAATGCGACTCGAAGTGAGTGAATATTGGAAGTTCGTCTACTCATTTCCCTCTCTCAGTCTCTCACTCACATGGTCTCCTCTCCTCTGAGCAGAATGGGAATTCGATAGATGGGCGCCATCAGATAGGGTAGACCCCCCGCGGCGTCGGCGAACGAGAGGGCCCCAATGACCCAGAACTCCTTCCTGCTTCTCAGCTCCTTGTCCCTTGCCACCGCAGTGGCAATCAGGCTGTTCAACACAAACATTAGACTTCCCTCCAGGATGTAGGCGTAGTAGGTGGGAGTCACCCTGGACCAGTCGTAGGCCCAGATGGACACTGCTGTGGTACTCGAGTTTTCCGACATGTGATATAGCAGGGTGACCAATAGAAACTCATTTTAGTTTCAGTTTCAGCTGAAACTGTGATGCTGATCGAGTTTCAGTTTCAGTTTCAGTTTCCGTTTCAGTTTCAGTTGCGGCTTGCGGAGTTTCAGTTTCACTAACTTAGACTGGGTTTCAGTTATTGAAAGTCTAAATGGATTAATGTCCAGCTTCGGCACTGCGATTAATGGATTAATTTTGGAGTTATAAGCTTCTTCTTGAGTCTGGTTATGTTCTTCAGTAATTTGATCATTGGTATGGACAGACTGACTACTTCTGTGATGAAAATTGCCAGAATATGTGCAGAGATTTGTGCGTTATTTCATCGTCAATTAAGTGAAACTGAATTGCGAGCTTCAGTTATGAAGTCTGTGCTAGGTAAGTAGTTTCCATTCAGTTTCAACTTCAGTTATCTGATTGTAATTGAAACTGAAACTGAGGCTAGTTTAAGTTTCTATTGGCCACCCTGCACTACAATCGAATCGATTCGCTCTTTCGACAGGCGAGGCGACTCCAAAGAACGCGATTTCAGAAACGTAATAAAATCAATTGCCTTTTGTACAACTTCTCAGCCACGTGTTTAACTAATTAGTGTCGCTCCGGTTTCCATAACAGTTTACTTTTGCTTGGTAACCACTTCGTTATTTCCTAGAAACAGTGTGTGGTCTCTGACGGTTTGGGACTTGTCTGAAAGCAAAGTGTGGCTGCTTGCCACCAATTGCCCACTAAGGGACACGAACTGATCTTCTCAACGAGCTTCCGACACCGTAAAAAGTTTCCGAGGGTTGAATAGCCGGTCGACTGTCTAGACGCCAACTGTACATTCTTCCCAGACAGGATGTCTGAGACCACCCAAGACAGAAAAGACGGCATCTGCAGAGTCCACAGAAAGGAGGCATAAGTGCGGAATACCCCTGCAGTTTTAGAAGCAGTCTAGGTGCTTGCAGTAGTCGCTACACAGCCTAGCCAATTTCTGACGCCTTTTGCAGCCTTGCGACTCTCAACTTGTCGCGCAAAAGAGTTTGCGAAAGTGTGGCAACGTTGACGCTTTCATTGATCTGTTACAGTGGATCACCAAAAGTTTTGCTTTAGTTCCAGTAATTGCTTTTGTTGCAACGCGGCTTGTATTTGACGTTGCGATTGACGTCAAAGCTCGAGAAATGACCGCGTTTTTATCGTGCGTTTGTGTTCTCTTTCCCTTTTCGCTCTATTGCATCGCGCTATATCAATACACTTGACAAGTTGCTTCAATAATCACTAAATGGATTGTTGGAGTTGAACAGAGGGGCGGAAGACAGTGTTCAAACAACGGGTTCTGGAGAGTCTTTAGGTCAACATACTGTGCGACCGATGACAAACATTGGCCCAAACCAGGGCCCTTCCCTCCTCCTCCTCACGGAAGAGATGCTCGTCCGTAAATCAAGCATTTTATGGTCAATTCGACTGGTCTTCGCGGAAAACCGTCGTTTCGACCCTAAGAGCCTCCGCTTAGCAAAAGCAGCAACAAATACATTCTTCAAGGCGCCTTCAACATCCTCCTTCCCTCTATAGTAGTGTCTGACTAGAATTCGAAGCGCTTTCTTGTGTAACATTCTTGTGGTCTCACAAACGCACGCAACTTGCGCAAGTGAATTCAACGGAATGGCGACACACTCGGAAGCTATTTGCCTGTTTGCTGCTATTGTTTACATTGGAAAATCGGTGAGCACATTTCAAGGAACAGCGTGAAACTGTATTCCTTACATTACGTACGACAGCCTACTACGACACGTAGGCAGTCGCTAGGAGCGTAGGTACATAAGAATACCACAATTGCTGTTTTGAATACTACAACGGTTGCTCTATCTCTACAGCAGGCTGGAATCACCAACTACGAAATGGATCCCATTCTGCGGCAGCACTACGACCCTTACGCCCAAGCCGTGCAGCAGCAGCTTTCGACGGTCAAACGCCACTCCATTACCAGTAGACACAACAAACCAGGATTCACACTGCTGCCGGGCAAGCGCTCTGCCGAAGTCGTCAAGAGGGCACCTTACAACCCGATATGGAGCCTGCGACAAAAGAAGGCGGTTTATAGCCCACCGTTCATTAGCTTCCCTTACATCTTGTGAAAGAAATCGGATCGTCGCTTGCGCGCATATGCATCGTTCGAGTCTCGAACGTTTGTTCGAAGGCCATTCAATTGGCAGTTCGTGCTGGCGTAGTGTTGTTCAGTTGAGTCCAGCAGATTAAGGTTGTTTGTTACAGCTCTGGCCAGGCCATTGCGACCTGCAATCGTATCGCACACAACACCATTCTTTCGACATTTTGAGAAGACTAGTACATCAGATTGACCTCAACACGGTAGCGAGAAAAGCACGGGCGAGAAAACAACGAACACAGTGACAAACAGCGATGACAAACTGACGCGAGGCGTATAATAACGGGCAAAGCAGAATTTAGGTAGAGACGGTGCTCCTCTAGTTGTAGAACTAATTATGAAGACTGACACTAAGATGCTACAATTTTGCTGCTTGAAACCTGTGCACAGAGAGAGCGGTGTTGACTGATAATGGCGCGTCGTAACGTGCAACAATCATTTCGCTAGACACTGCAAAACTGGTGGAATTCTACCGTCTTAACCAACGACATTCAGTCAACACAGCGCGTACGCAGCGTCGTCTTATGTGACTCAACTGTAACAAGTAACAGACTGTGTGTGTCACCAGGCAGTGGTTAACGAAACGCGTTCTTACTTTACGTCAACAGGGACACAGCGCACGCGTCAGCTGTTCATTCAATCTTTTGCCGGCTTGAAACGGCAATGAATCAGTGGGAGAGTTACGGGGGAATGAGGTCTCCTGATTGAGAAGCGCGTTTGTGGTTCACCGCCTCTTTTCACCTACATATGTAGTGATAGGCGGCGTTTGTCTCTGTGTGCTTTATTCAGTCTCTCAACTGAGCGCGCCCTTGTGCGTGAGGAACTCCAGGAGAGTCTCTATTTCCAGGTTGATGTTGAGTGTGGCCTTGCGTATGCGCTGGGCGATCTCGTAGGTCTCGGAGTCGTCGAAGGAGCGGCCGCAGAAGCTGGCCACCATCGCCTGCGCATGGGCGTCGTCAGAGGCGACGCTGCTGCTGCTCCCCGCCCCGTTCTTGCTCTTCAGATGCAGTTTCTCCTTCAGCTCCAGCATGTCGATGAAGCTGCGCCGCTTGCTGGGCGTCGTGCGCACCTTGTGCGGCGTGGCCGTCAGGTCCAGGGACTTGAGGGCCTCGGCCAGCTCGGCCAGCTTCAGCCGGATCTCCGAGTAGTGGAGGATGGCGTTCTTGACGATCTCGTGTATCTCGGCCACCCAGAACTTCATTGGGAGGCCCAAGGCCCTGCGGCATTCGTTGATGAAGGACTGGGACTGGGCCACGGCCTTGTCCAACTGGTGCTGGTTCCAGAGGGCCAGGTACTCGCCCTTGTGCTCCACCGAGGGAGACCAGTCCATGATCGCCGACCAGTCCTTCAGCAGCAGAGGCTCCACCTGCAGCAACCCATAAGATAGACGCGTCGTGTTACGCGTCGTCCTACATACCTGGGGCCGGTTGCACCAAGAATAGTAATGAATTTTACAAGTTGGTAACCCTTAGAATGCTGCACTATGTAAATGTGTTGAGATTACAGAATAGAGGTGTCTGGAAGAAGACAAGTCTGTTGTTCAAGAAAATTTGTGGAAAGGCCATTTCCTGATCATATTGTGATGAATTGCAAAATGGATGGTACGTTGGTGCAATCGGCCCTTAGAGATGCATTCTCCACAACACATCTCAACTTCGCAGGATGTTGCGAAGATCACTCAACATAACTTTCAAGCCGTTATAGCAGTGATTGACTCACTCATGACTTCACTCACGTGTATGTACATATCTCAGTCCCACTCACCTTGATTCCACTCTGGAGCATGCAGAGAAGTCCCTGCTTGGTGTAGAGGTCGCCTCTGTGCAGGTGTGGGTAGAGGAACCTGACGGTCATCTTGACGTCGACCTTGGACAGCTCCTTCCTGATCTTGCTCAGCAGCAGGCCCATCAGCTTGGCGCAGGCCTTGTTCGACCGGCACTCGTCGATCACCTCGCAGCGGGGGTCGCAGTCCTGGTGGAAGCAGGGCGACTTCGAGCTGTAGATCAACACCTCGTACAGGTCCACCTGCAACGACAACAACGGCAACATTAGCATGTACAGTATATCACTCCAGATACTCGACTGACAGTCGAGATTCTGCACCCACTTTGTACTTGGAAATGAGGTCGTAGACGGCGGCCACCAACTGTTCCTCCACGTGAGGCTCGTTCTTCGAGTCATGGTAGAAGTCCACACGGTAGATGTAGTCGTCGCCCAGCAGAGTCGCTATGAGGGCCGTACTCTCCTGCTTCTGCTCCACGAAACACGTCTGAGAGAAGGAGAAGGGTTAGCACATGAGCCCTACCCACGTAGCAACAGCAGCCGACATCTGCGTGGCTGTAATATTGCTTGTACCTGCACGTGCTTGGGCACTGTAAACTTTGATGGCCCGTTGGTGCAACCGCCGCCACAATTGCAGCTGGAGGAGCAAAAGTCGTACACCACCCTAGAAGGTAACAGATTCAAGACGTCTATTTGAGTAATCGGAGCTGTGGTTTGGCTTGGAGGCAGACCTGCAGGGGCATTCTTTGCGCAGACACTGCTTTTTGGACTTCGAGCACTGACAGCCGGAAGTGGGCTTCTGGACGCGCGCCGGCTTCTTGGGCACATCCTTGTTCTTGCAGATCTGCTTGCAGCCGCACAGCTTACTGCACGCTGCAATGCCAATTGCGGCATCCAACATTGGTAGCGTGTTACAGACATATGCACAATAAATCCCTCCCCTCCCCATTCTGCAGAACCTGGGAGGCAAGCTGATCGGATTATGTGAATGTGAGCATAAATTCTGCAGATGTGTGCACATACACTCCTTGATCCTGAGACAGTCGCAGCGGTCGCTCTTGGTGCAGATCTGTCTGGCCTGCCTGGCCCCGCCCTGCGGGTCGGCCTCGCAGCTGCACTTGCAGATGGCCTGATTGAGACAGTCGCCCCTGTAGCGGGCGCTCTCGCACTGCTCCTCGCACACTCTCCGCCCAGCGAAGCAGGGACAACTGTCGGTGGAGCAGCGGTTCTGCGTCTGCAGACAGTCGCAGCAGAAGGGGGCGAAGTTCTGCACTGGCTGCTGCGGGGTCGCCCGCAGGGTGACCACACCGCCCTGCACTTGCTGTTGCTGAGGCTGCTGAGACTGTCCAGTGGAGGACATGGGACCGTCACCTGCGACGACCACGGAATTCATGGCCATTCAGAGGCCCTTCAGAGGCTGTCGTCGCGTTGAAGACGTCGCCCAATAGAAATGAAGCTCTGAAAGTCCTTTCTGATATGGTCGCGTTGTTTGAAGTCTTAACATTAGCCACACGCAGCGCTGCTGCTTAGCTATCACGGTGCGGCACAATTGATGTAACACCAAATATACGCTCTCACAAAGAAACTCTAGGCCATCAATTGAGCGCAAGCCGCAAGCAAATCTCAAGGCAGATGGCGCCTCACGGGAACTGAAGAAGAAGACAAATTCACCCTCCACCTCAAACGCTCCTAAGGGGGATTAAATGGACACATAGTAGACCCTCGGAAGCTCTTAGCGTTCTTACATGAATCTTGGCTTGGCAAGGAAGCGCCAACGCTCTATGAGGTGTGCCACACGAGCTCGGCTAGGCTTGGCAATCTTTTCTGTGCGTGACGGGCTTAGGAAAAGTGAGACGCTTCGCCTATGGGGGAGGGAGGGAGAGAGAGAGACAGGGGAAGGAGAGGCTTTCAGCAAGCAGTCCTGTCTGTCTGTCACATATCTCTCCCGCGGTGCCTCCGTCAACTTGAAGCGGCCACACTGCGGACATACAGCTGGCGACAGTGGCCCATGGCTGTGGGTGGGTGGGTGAGGAGAAAACTGGAGGGAGGAGAGGGGAGGGGGGAGGGGTGGGAGAGGGAAGGGGACCATCGCCCTAGTACACATGTGGTGTCTAGCGGTCTCCTAGCCCGCAGCTTGCTGCCTGCCTTCTTTCACTACGGACCTCACCAAGCGCTTGGCTTGGCTCTCTATTGATTGCTTTCGCCTTGGGCAGAGCCTCCTCTAGTCAGAGGCAGAGGGAGAGGGGGAGGGCGGGTCTATGAATGTGACCCAGTGGAGTGAACGAACACGCTCGTCCTTCAGCACCTCTCCCTCCCTGCATAGCTTTCTCTCTCTCTTTCTCTCTCTCTCTACGGGCAGCTTCTCCTTTATGATGAAATACAAGCGGCCCATTGGACAGTCAGCAGCAGCCATCCCTCTCTACTGATTAGAAAGAAGCGGCACTGCACTTCTCCCTCCCAATGCTTCTGTCTGTCCTACGCTTGATAAAGGGACGACGGTCGCTTGACCACTGTTGTGCCGAATAGAGGAAGATCTCCAAATAGTAGTAGGGTAGTCTCCAAATAGTGGCACATTGAAACAATAGTGGTAGGTCTCCAATTAGTGGTACATACCTTCCACTAACTGGAGCGATACCCAACATCCATGCTTATAACAACACCACAAAGTAAATGGAAATCGCTAGCTGCTGACTGTTGAGCAATCTCAAGTCAATCTGGGACAAAACTGTATAAGACTGCCAAAAATATTGTCGCTCCAAGGCACTTTGGTTGTACTCAGTGTGACAACTGAGAGGATTGAAACACTAGTGGTAGGTCTCCAAATAGTGGTAGTCTCCAACTTGTGGTAGGGTGTAGACTGTAGAGGTAGGTTGAAACAATAGTGGTAGCTACCTCTATTCGGCACTTTACGGTATGGAGGAGGCTGTAACTGCACCATGACGGACTGGCTGTTGTGGAGCATTGTTACTGGGAAGTCATTGGAGAGTAGGCGAGAAGTAGGTCGACTGGCTCTTTCAATCGTCGACACAACAATCGACACAACAACTGGCATTCGTTTCCGCGGAAATCGCGACAATCAACACATAGCTCGATTGGCACCGGCAGTGAAGACGTGACCCTGAAGTAGTACTTGACTCGGCCGTCAGCACTCACGCGCCAGCCCTTCCTACTCAAAGGTCGTGGGGTTCCAAGACACGCACTCTTTCTCTATCTCTACCAGCAGCAGCGTCCACTAATTTCGTCGTCGTCCTCTGTCCGTTCGGCTTTCCGCCGTCTGCCGTTAAGACTCTAACCCATTTTGTTTTCTGCCTCCGCACACCAATAGGCTCGCATGCGCACGTGTGCACTTCGCAAAGGCAACGACGGTCGGACAAAGGGTTAGGTTGGGGGTTGGGGGGGGGGGGGGTTGGGGGGGGGGGGCAGCCCAATTCTCTTTTCAGCTGCTTTGTCGCTGGTTCCCTCCTCCCTCCGTGGAGCGTGACCGGCTAGAGACCCTGGGCGACGAAAAATTGCCCACTAACAGATTCGATTCTTTCTACCCCCCCTTTCTGCCTTAGACAGACACCCCATCCGTTGGCCCAAATTGTTGCTGCTTACATGCACGGTTAGAAAGACGACGACGACAAGCGCCCCCCCCCCCTCCCCAATGGCACAAGATAGAGAGGGAGGGAGGGAGTGAGGCGCCACCCAGCAACAATAGGCAAGTTCGTTAGCGCATGAAACGCGCACAATCCGATCACGCGCGATCGATCTTAGACGTCTTCACCCCCTTCCACTGCTCTCTACAAGGACAGCTTCGTCTCTTTCTCTCTCTCTCTCTCCCTGCAGCGCTCACATATGTCTGTCTGTCTGGTCACAGAGACCAAAGGCACTATGATCGGTGGCCGCTTTAGGAGGGACCGTTTTAGCCTCGTTGTGGGCAACGACAGAGAAGGAACGAACAAAAGACCAGCACATGAGTCACTCGGAATCTGAAGAAAGGGTTGAGCGCCGTCGTTACCTTGCGTCGAAACAGTTGCATCACTGTAGTGCGGGGTCCGAGCGAATGACTCGCAATCAGCAATTCAAATGCGTAGATAAGTATTCATATTGGCCCACAAAACGATGGCCTAACAACTCAAGTGTCAGTGACCAGACGTTGTGTATGTATGTCACTGTCGTGTCTGTGGCACGCACGACTCGAAAGTACCAACATTTCAATCTTCTACCAACAATCACAACGTGCAACTTTCTCAGTGACGGCAAGCGGCCGAAGTCGCGATTCCGGGGGTCGCTACGCGCTGCAGAGCCTTCAGAGGCAGCAACGTGGAGGCAGGATGTCTCTCTGTCTCCCACTCTGCGCGTTGGATGGATGGATTGGCGTCGTTGCATAATGGACGAGAGGGGGGGGGGGGGGGTGTGGGCAGTGCCAGCCCTACAGGTCGCACCGCCGAGCTCGTGCGATCACCTTGCGCGCCCGCGAAATTTCTTTCTTCCCGGCCGTATACACTCCGAAGTTCCCCCCAACCTCCCTGCTCATCCCACTCTGCCTGCAACACACAGACACACGCACGCACGCACGCACACACACACGTGTCTGTGAGAAAGGAGAGGGCGTCATCGACCTGGTTATGGGCCCGCCTCGCATCCCCCCCCCCCCCCCCCGGCCAGTTGCGCAAGGATGTCTAGCCACCCCCCCCCCCCCCCTTTCTTGTGGAAGCGCACAATGGTAGTTCTGGCATTTCAAATGTCTGCACAGTATTCCTTCCCCTCCCTGCTCCCACATGCAATGATATTTGGTTGTGGCCTGTTGAGAGGAACGACCCTCTCCCCCTCCCCCCCCCCCCCCCCCCCCCCCCCACCACCACCACCCCACAGTCAATGTTGCGCGTTCGAATTTCTACTGTAATTCTCGAATAGCGTGCGTGCACGACGGGAGCCTCTACTCTGACGCAACAGACTCTAAACGAGTCGATTACGGTAGTCGCGAAGCGAACACGCAACTTGCGAGCGGGCAGGCGGGCGGGCGGGCGGGGTGGAGGGACGTCCGAATCGGCAACTGACCTCGAGCGACCGACCGAACGGCAGCCCGGCAGGCAGGCAGTGCAGTCGTCGTCGCCGTCGTCGTCATCGGTGCCGTCGCGCCTGTTGTGGAACTCTCAATTCTGTTCAAGGATAAACCCCCTACTGATGCTGAATCGCCTCGAACTTTCTTGCTTGGGACTGTAGGACCTAATTGGCTTCAAGACTGCTGAGCGGGAAGAAGTCGGATATTGATTGCGAATTGGATCACTTGGAATACGCTGCTTTAAA
This sequence comes from Linhomoeus sp. GSCO2_2, assembly GCA_030248115.1. Taxonomy (NCBI): domain Eukaryota; kingdom Metazoa; phylum Nematoda; class Chromadorea; order Monhysterida; family Linhomoeidae; genus Linhomoeus; species Linhomoeus sp. GSCO2_2. Next base: position 51,107 of record JASAMZ010002146.1, on the reverse strand, counting down.
GGTGAGAGTAGTAACAGATGACGGGGCACAAATCATCTACAGGGTGTCCCACGGTGGGTGTACCAACTTTGGTCGACTGTTGCGCGTCACTGCGTTGACCGATTTTGCTGAAATTTTGCAGATACCTATTAGCAAGTGTAACTTAGACACTTCCAAAATTTCAATGCTCTACACCATGCGGGAATGCGGCCCCAAAACGCAAACATTGTCATTTTCTTAAGACTCGTCGGCTTGTGGCAGCTACAAAGTTGGCTTTCTTGTAGCTATTTTGCTGCCACCTGTACCATCACAGTGAGGATTAATCGAGCTTCTGAACGGTCTTGGAACGAACCTCGTAGTTTGTAGCACGCTTCAGAACAATCAAATCACAGTCGGTCTGCAGGACCATCAACTGCTTCTGCTGCTGCAAAGCCTCCTCCACGAGGTGCACCATCGTCGAAACATTGTTTGCGTTTGGGCCAGCATTCCCGCCAGAATTGGTGTAGGGCGCTCAAGTTTTGCAGATGTCTAAGTCTCATTTAGTAGGACGTGCCTACCAAATATCAGCCAAATCGGCTAACGCAGTGACGCGCAACAGCCGATCAAAGTTGGTACACCCACCATGAGACACCCTGTATTACTACTGTGGGTGTGATTGTCCGTCACTGCGGCTAGGGCTAAGGCTTCGAATGCACTGCGCCTACAACTGTGCACGAATACATCACTAACAAATAAGTATGGCCACAAGGCACAGACAATTACCTGGTTCATCTAAGTTTGATGAACTCTTTCTTAGCATGGCTGAGGTCTCTGGTGCTGCATTTATGTGTCGCAAAACGAAACCACTAAACTGTCAAGTTCTTTGTGAATGAGTCACCCACCGGCCCCATAACCCACCCACAAAGTGCCGGCTATAAACATTCACGTTGGACCCTTGCCCTGTTTGTTTGGGTGTATCGTATGCCATTAAGCCGAGTTGCTGTTTTGAAATCTGAACCTTCCCACCGCTAGCTAGACTGTCGTCCCTTCAATCTGCTCACTACTCATTCTCTCTGATCGTAGACAGAGAACTACAACAGGTCTCTGGTGTGCACACGCACGCACTAGTCAGGTTTGAAATCCGGGTGCCAGAATATGCCTGTGTAGACAAATATGCAGGTAGTTGCGTTCAATTGTACGTTGCGTTGTTAGCAGTAGGATGTTAGGTGGTGTGGTATTACTGCAACAGTTGACTTGGGCGTACTATATGTACCTTGGTACTTGCTACCTACATATAGGTACGTTCTTCTCTTGAAGCACCCCCGAAGTGTGGGAAATCGGTCCTGTGTTGTGCTGGCTGTCCTGACGGCGCCAAATCCAGGTCATCCACCCCCCAACCATTAGTCTTCCGCGGTCGGAATCGCGCGCAACAGAGGACCCTTCTTTTCCATTGTCCACCAATTCCTCCCTCTTTACGGGGGGGGGGGGTGCGATTACGCGATACCCACTCTCTTCGCACCTCCTCCCGTCTCCTTCATCCCATTCGAAGTTGGCGCGGCCAGCAAAACTGCCCTGCTCGCCGCCTGAAATGGACGTTGTTGTGGGGGGGGGGGGGGGGGGTTGTGTCGGCGGCACAGGTCATCAGCAGGCAGCGCAGAGAGAGAGAGAGGTTACCCACCCCCAGGCGGCAGGCGCCGGCGACGACCGTGTCTGTGCCAGGCCGTGTCTGCTCTTGTCCTCTACACCCCCCTCCCCCCTCCCCCTCCTAGCTAGCCAGTAGAGGCTGGGGGTTGGCTGGATGTTCGTTCGCTCGAATGGACAAAGGGATGAGCGTCGCCGCAGCCGCTGCATCCCCCTCCCCCCCCCCCCCTCCCATCCTCTATGTCTGCCTCTGACCAATAGGCGAACGCCTGTTGTTGCTTTTCAAACGGGCCCATCAATTCCACTCGCTTCCCCCCCCCCCCCCCCAATCCAGCCTCCCCTAGCCGTTTGACTGGCGACTATAGCGGCCGGTTCTGTTACCCCGCTCATCTCCTTTGCTGTGCGCGCGACCAGTCTTGTTTACACACTCGCGAGAGCAGAAGAAGGAAGGAAAGGGGGAAGCCAACTTGTCTGTCCACTACCCTCCCTCTGTAGTGGTGGCGGCTGTCAAGAGCCCCGCAGAAGTCTCGCCGACCGCCAACCACCCCCCCCCCCCCCCCCGTCGAAAGCTTCGGCAATCAGTTGAGCGGACCCCCATCAGTAACCCCCCGTTGGATTCGACTATAGGAAGCGGGAGGGGGGAAGTCGTCAAAGCGCCGCCTGGCACCAAGAGGGCGGTCGTATCAAGCGGACGGCCCATAGCGGTCTCTGGCTCATTCCCCCTTGATGTCACCCCGGCTTTCGTCGCCTTTCTGGGTGGTTATCGGCGGCAAAAAGTTATAGCTCGTCGTCGTCGCTCACGCTCTTGTCAAAGGTGGCAGGCACGATAAGACACTGTTGTCGCCGAGACTGCTGTGCTGACAAGGCACGCGAAGACAGGCGACAAGGATATTGCGACAACTTGTGGGCATTGGCCGGCTGCTGGCACGACCAGACACAGACGCCTGTAATCTCCCCTTCTGTGGGGTGTTTCCCCCACTTACCCCTGCAGACAGTGTTCTTGCGACTGCCGCCCATTCATTCATTCATTCATTGCCCTGATTTCTGCCCTGAAGGAAAGCCACTGTAGCAAGGACTCGCTCTCAAAACGGAGTCGAAAGTGAAAACGAAGTCGACTGGACAAGGTTAGCTTCCCTTCTTCTTTCAACTGCGAGATTCAGTAGGTACAGTGTAGTTGCTAGCAAGCACTGGTGTGTTCTGAAGTTCAGTGGTCTTATGTAGGTACATCCTGAAGCCTCGACGAATGCCAAGTATGTACATGGCTACACCTGCACATCCTTTGGGTTGGAGTATAGACAACACACATGCACCTGTCTGGCCATAGTATTACCTCAAGGAATCTTCTAAAGCTCGGCCGCTGATTGGTCTCATTCTGACATTGGCCCTCTGTGTGAGCTCATATTGCGTTCTACGGCTACTGGTTTCAACCCTTCCCTCCCATTGGTCTACTCCATCGTCAAAGCTGGTGGTAGCAAAGCTTATTGCTCCTCTCTGCAGAACCACTTGTGACACCCCCCCCCCCCCCTGGTCAGCGTCCATTGGCTAGTAAGGGACAAAACTGGACAAGGTACACAATTGCACCACCGGTGGTGCGTGCGCAGCTGCTGAGTAAGGGGAGAAGTCGCGCGCGCGGCGCACCCATTCCCAGCTGTGTGTGTTCCCCCAGCAGGGGTGGCACGCTGCGGCACAGAGTTGTTTGAACAAGAAGCGAAAATTGCCCCCCATCCGCTGAAGAATGAGAAGAGTCGCTGACCACGCTGCTTCTTCCCTGCCTTGCATGCTTATCGCCACTGCATTGTACTGATTTGACGAAAGACGGTCCCCCATAGGGCTGGCCAGGCCATTTCCCCCTCACTCACGACTGTTGATTGTTTTTGCCCCCGTCTGGAATCAATGCGGCCGCCGGTGGATCTCGTCGGCTAGCGGCTGGCCACTCCCCTAGCCGTTGGCTAGCGGCCCGCACCTTGAATAGGCCGCTCTCTCTACACGTCATTGGCGCACACTCACTACGCTCACATACGAGGAGGAGCGTCTAGTCTGCGGCGCGGCATCTCTGACGTTGCCGCTGCAGCAGTGTCGTCGTCTGTCTCGTCTGTGGAAGCGGCTGAGAGAGCGTGGGGGAAGGGGGAGAGCGCGTGTTAGTCGGTGCCAGCCGGCGACGGTGGGCGCCAGAATAGAAGGGAGAGGAGACGAGTGCAAGAGGAGGGAGAGCGAAAGCGTTCCCATACCTTACACACCTATATACAGCTGCGGTTTTCGAAACGGCGGCGGTGTGCGGCCCCCTCCCTCCCTCCCAGTCTACCACTAGCCTCACAGTGGTTGTTGTGGGCTGTCGTCTCACCTGAAACCTGGATTTCGACAGATTTGTCCCTTCCCTCCCTTTCCTCTCTCGAATGACTGGACAGCGGTCGTGCCAGCCGGAGATCCTTGAAAAGAAAGCCTCCTTGGAGACTACATACGCAACAGCAATTCTGCTTTGCTTCGCTTATACTTGGAGAGGGCGGGTGATTGAGTGGCACCGCTCACCGCTGTCAACGACGACGCTGGCATTCGCTTAGTTGGTCGACGTCTCTTGGCTAAGAGGCTTGTTCTTCCCCCTGCAAGGCCATAATTGACGCCTTTGTCGGCCTAATTAGCCCCCATTGCCTTGACGGAGAATAAAGCATGGACGCCAGCAACAAGAGCTCCCAAGCGAGCAGTCGCAGCGGCAGCTTTGGTACCATTTATGTACCTAACACGATAATTCGAACTGTCGTGCCTCACACTCACTCCGCTCCACTCGATTTGACCCTTAGTCATTTTGCCCCTCACTTGTTTCCCCATTGGTGCTTCCTAAAGCGCAGCTGATTAGACTTCAGCTGCACATGCAGCGTAGTTGACTATCTGAAACGAACGCACGTGTATCCATGTATATATTGCGTGCGTCTCATCACCTGATACTGATAGTACCTAGGTACTTACCGTAATTATTGAAACTCGTAGTATAGCTGGACCCTCACTCTTTTAGACGGGACCAACTTCGGGGACCTTTTGAAGGGCAAGATCGACATCATCGACTATCTCACCAGCGCCGCTGAGTGAGTTTTCTGCCTTGACTGAGTGAATAGAAGTGAAAGGCTATACCGCGCACGCTTCTTTACTACTTTGTACCAATCCCTCTCTCTCGCTTTCAGATCCCCCGGCGTACTAGGAGCTCCCGGGTCGTCCTCTGGAAGCGACCCACTCTCGGGGCCCTCCCTACTCCTGCCCAACGCCCAGTCTCACTCCCACAGCGAGGGGGGCAGCCACTCGAGCGTCAGTCCCTCCCCCAACAGCACTCCACAGCCTCCCAGCCTCTCCTCCTCCTCTACCTCTCCCCCATCGACTTCCGGCAGCGCCCTCTGCCGCTCCTCCAACCCCCTGCTGAGCGGCAGGGACTCCTCTTCATCCACCTCGGCGACTCAGAGCAAGTCGGCCGTCAGCACACCGCCCTCCACCGCCTCCGCCTCCTCCTCTCTGAAGGAGGTCCCCCCAGCCTCCTCCTCCTCCACCACCTCATCCCCTCTGCTGCTGGCAGAGAAGGAGAACGAGAAGGAGCAAAGGAGCACCGCCAACATCTCCAGACCCAGACCTCAGGGCAGCAGGATGTTTGGTGGAGCCGGCAACATGCACCCGCCGTGAGTGTGGCATTTCAATTTGAATCCCTACGTGTACTGTAAGAGCGTTAGCATGGGAGCGTAAGGGCCTCTCCCAACCCGGAGGCTCTTCCTCGCCCCTGACCTCGAATGCGTCGCAAAAAGTAATTTCCTAATGCGCCTGACTATGGCCAAATTTGGTAATTGACATAATGTTGTTATGTGTTGTATGCTGTATGTGTTGTGTTGTACACAATGTCCAAACTTTTCGTCTGTTGCACGGATGACCGCTTAGGCAGTATATTTCATTTAAGTAATAGCGTATGTGCCACGTGAGGATGATTTAGACTACCCGGATGGATTGCGACATTGGCACCTAGGTATAGTCGCAAATATATTCAGAAGGTTGCCCGAGAGTCCACCAGAGACAGACTCGGCAGGCCATTCGGCCGGCAGCCCTAGCTCCAGTAACTCGGGTACTGCGCCCTATTCCCCGGAAGCCGCCTTCAACAACAACGGCAACAATCCCGCAGCTAACGGAAACGTTGCCGCCACCAGCAGTGGCGTGACCGGCACAACTAATCATGTCACGAGCAACACTGGCCCCGCCACATACGGACAAGGTATAATTTCACTTAGTTTAAATACAAATCAGTCGGCGCCTTTTGCGAACTCGCACGGTTGGACTGCAGGTCAGGCCCAGCAGTTGCTGATGCAGCAGCAGCCTCCACAGGGCCAAGTCAGCCAAGGAGGGGGCGTGATCCACACGTCTGCCGGCCCTCCCAGCACCCATCAGGGCGTCATCTTGGGTGTGAACAACATGAATATGCCCGATCTGGGCGGTCTCATGCCTTCCGACTTCACCAATGGGACGCAGCAGCCGCGCGCCGTCCTCCACCACCACCATCCCCAACAGCAGCCTCAGCAGCAGCAGCTGCTGACCTCCCCCCTGGGAGCGGACTTCAGCAGCGGTCCCTTCGGCAGGGGTCCCATGACGCAGCAGATTTCCCCCTCCACAGGAGGTGGCGTTTGTTGTGTGTTGAAAGCTGAATCAATGGATGATGGCAATTGAACATTCTCTGACCCTGGGTGCAGGCAGCAGCAGCGACGCGGGCAGCAGTGGCGGTGGAGGAGGCGGCTTCAGCATGCTGCAGTCCCCAGCGGGCCACATTGGTCAGCAGCAGCACTCTCTCAGTCACCACAGGGCTTCCATCGACGGAGGCTCCCTCTACGGCAGCGACCTCAGCCTGGCTGGACCCGGAGGGAAGAGGAGAAGAAGCGATCACGGATCCTACCACGTCAAGCCTGAGCCCAGTGAGCTGCTGTAGTCGGACTTCCACCCTAGTGACGCCTACCTTAGTAGCAGTGGAGCAATGCCAGCCAATTCTTCTCAATAATGTTCAGCGTCGCCCAACAGCGACGACTTCGACTGTCTGGACGGCTACTCTCACCACCAGCAGGCCATTCGCTTCAGTGAATTCCAGCGGGAGACCTGGCATCCGGTGTTCGACGCCAATGCGCGCGCAATGTACGTACCCATGTGAATTCCCGCTACTATGCATGTGTGTACGTACGCTAAGGTGCACTGTTCTGTGTACTGTACTGTACGTGTACATGACTTCAGGCCAATGGTGGGCTTCCACGTGGTGGCTGACAAGGGCTTCAACTACTCCTCCACGGACGGCGTCTTTGTCAACCAGAAGAAGAATCATTTTCAGGTGTTTTCAAGCTGTTCTCGACAACGCCAACCGTGTACAGTCAACCGAAGATGGTGGTGCTTTGCAGATCTCTGCGCACATTGAAGTTCATCAACCGCTGGAGCCCAAATACGTCAAAGTGGGCAACAACTTGGAAGGCATCGCCCATTTTCAACTGGAATTCTGGGGAGCCAAGTCGGAGATGCCTTCCAGTCGGATTCCCATCAAGCAGAGCACCACTGACAGAAAGCCTCAGCAATACGTGCCCGCCATGTGAGTGAGCACAGCCTTACTTGTTTCGCTAACAGCTTGTTTGTTTAGAAAGACCTGCACAGGGGTGAGCGTAGAAACTTAAACTAGATCCAGTTTCATTTTCAATTGCAATCAGCTAACTGTAGCTGAAACTGAATCGAAGCTGACCCGGGCGCCATAACTGAAACCGAAACTGACACTCACGGTTTAGTCTCAGTAATGTAGTTGATGCTGACAATTTACCTGATCTCAGCGCATTCTCGTAAATTCTGCCCAAAGTTCACGTCACTGTCTGGCCGACGTTTTGTTCATGCTTATGTCCAAATAGTGAAAGAAGACTCAATTTCCAGCTGCTTCAGAATTCACATAATATGGACGCCGCAAGCATTGGTTTAGACAATCGATAGTGACATTCTGGGCCTTCAATAACTGAAACTCAGTTTCTGTTACTAAAACTCAAGAGGTGGCATAACTGATGTCGAAGCCGAAACTCAGTCACCATCCTAATTTTAAGTTTTAACTGAAACTGAAGTTAAATGAGTTTCTATAGTCATCCCTGATCTAACCAATCTCTCGCCTGCTGTGCATGTGCAGGCTGAAGGAGCTGCCGGCCCTCAAGGTGACCAAGGTGACGGTGGCGCGTCTCCACTTCTCGGAGACGACGCTGAACAACCAGCGGAAGAACGGTCGACCCAATCCCGATCAGAAGTTCTTCAATCTCGTCGTCTGCCTCAGCGCCATAGGAGAGAGAACGGCCGAGGCCTACCCCATCATCTGCTACGCCTCCGAGAAGGTCATCGTTCGGGTGAGTGGAGGAGTGCACCTCTTTGAAGAGGTCCTGTACTGTACCTAGTGTATGTGTTACTCACATTTGGCCAGTGAGGCGCTGCATTGCAACGGCATTAGGAGAGAGCAGTGTGCCGGAGTAGATTCCACTCAACGTCGAAGCACACTCGATCAGAGCACGGCAGAGGAAAAATCGTTGTACTTGATGAAAGTGGGTGGTTACCATATTGTATGATGCCGTGCCGTCAGTCCTTGTAGGTGCATGCGTAGGTGAATAGATCAAAATCCAGTTGAACCTCAAGGCTGGTAGTAGTGGGTGTTGAGACGCTGAACCCACTCTTCGTCTTCCCCATTGGTCATCTCCTTCTCTTGACCTGAGGAGTCCTTCTGCTGATTGGCTGCTTCGTCCGTCCAGTTGTTCTGCCGGGTTTGGGGCCTCGCTTGTTGGCCGTCGTCTTCTTCCTCGTCTGCGGATCTCTGTCTAGAGAAGAGGCTTGTCAGGACTTCATTGGCTGCCGCATACAGTACATAGTATGGGCGCACATAATTTGTACAGTATTGCTGCTCTATAAGCACCCTTTATTCCTTTATACTAAGCGGCATAGAGTGTGTCTGTCTGTTTGTTTGTTTGTTTGTTTGTTAACACGATAACTCTTGACACAGTTGACGGATTCTGGAGATCAATAGCTCAAAAGAACCGCCTTGGCCTGGAATAGAACGTCTCCTATTGTGGGATTTGGCCGATGTCTAAATTCCACAAAAATCACGAAAATATCGACTGCTCAGTACATTTTTAGCACTAAAGAGTGCCTGGGGGCCATTTTCGCGGAAATTTCGTACTGTCGTGTCGTCATTCACTACAGTGTCATTGCTGTTAGACGCTGAGGTGTATTTCAAGGCATGGGATGTGGCATAGTGCTAATCGCAGGCACTGGCAGGGGCACAATGTCAAGTGACTTTAGATCTTTCTGAAATCTTCTACGGGCTATATCCAAATGTCTACGGGAAAAAGCCAAGTGCCTATTGTGTATTTGCAGGCACGGGAGCTGGTGCAAGCCTAAATGTAGGCACTGGCGTGGGCACAGTGTCGGATGGCTTGAGATCTATCTGAAATGTCCTATTGGCTAAACCCAATTGTCTACAGGCTAAACCCAAGTGCCTATTGTGTATTTACAGGCATGGGAGCTGGTGTGATCCTAAATGTAGGCACTGGCAGTGGCACAGGGTCAAATGACTTGAGATCTATCTGAAATGTCCGATGGGCTAAACACAATTGTCTATGGGCTGAACCTAACACCATTGACCATAGAGATTCTCCTACGGGCTAAAGGCACTAGTCCTTATTACTAAGGCGCCTAACTCTGTCCGTGTGTTTGTTTGTTTGTTTGTTTGTTTGTTTGTTTGTGGATCTGTGAACGCCATATCTCTAGACACAGTTGTCGGTTCGCGATGATCTATGGCTTAAACTGACCGTTATAGCCTGTAGTTTTGCATGAAGGTTTGTGGACTTTGGTCGATGTCTAAATTCCAAAATATTTCGAAAATATCGACTGCGCCAGTACATTCTGAGCACAGAAGGCACCACACGCTGTGACTGACGTTTGATTTCGCGTGACTGACGTTTGGTTTCGTGCCAATAGCACTTTAGAGTGTTACCATTCACTATGGAGTTGTCGCTGTGAGACTCCAAAGTGTATTCGCAGGCACTGCATGCACTGGCAGGGACACAGCATCAAACTATTCTGGATCTACGTTAAACGACTTTAGTTCTATCTGAAACGTCCTGCGGGCTAAACCCAAGTGTCTATTGTGTATTTACAGGCACGGGAGCTGGTGCGAGCCTAAATGTTGGCACTGGCAGAGGCACAGGGTCGAATAGCTTGAGATCTATCTGAAATGTCCTGCGGGCTAAACCCAACTGTCTACGGGCTAAACCCAAGTGTCTATTGTGTATTTACAGGCACGGGAGCTGGTGCGAGCCTAAACGTAGGCAGTGGCAGGGGCGCGGGGTCGAATGACTTGAGATCTTTCTGAACTGTCCTACGGGCTAAACCCAATTGTCTATGGGCAAAAGCCAAGTGTCTATTGTGTATTTACAGGCATGGGAGCTGGTGCAGTAGTAAATGTAGGCACTGGCAGGGGCACATCGTCAAATGACTTGAGGGCTATCTCAAATGTCCTACAGGCTGATTACCCATGGGCTATTGACCATAGAGATTCTCCTACGGGCTAAAGGCTCTAGTCCTTTATACTAAGCGGCAAGAGTCTGTCCGTCTGTTTGTCTGTGAACGCTCTAGCGCTCACTACAGTTGACGGATCGCGATGATCTATGGCTTAAACTGACCGTCGTAACATGTAGTTTTGCACCTCCTATTGTGGACTTTGGCCGATGACTAAATTCCACAATATTTCGCAAACATCAGCTGCGCCAGTACATTCTGGGCACAGAAGGCTCCGCACACTGCGATTGGCATTTGATTTCATGCCAAAAGCACTTTACAGTGTCACCATTCATGACAGAGTTGCCGTTGTGGGACTCCAACGTGTATTCACAGGCACTGCATGCACTGGCAGGGGCACAGCATCAAACTGCTTTGGATCTATGCCAAATGTCTTTAGATCTATCTGAATTCTCCTACGGGCTAAACCCAAATGCCTACAGGCTAAACCCAAGCATCTATTGTGTATTCACAGGCATGGGAGCTGGTGAGATACTAAATGTAGGCACTGGCAGGGGCACAGGGTCGAATGGCTTGAGTCCTATCTGAAATGTCATATGGGCTAAACCCAAGTGACTATGGGCTAAGCACAAGTGTCTTGTGTATTTACTAAAAAATCTAAATTCCATAAAAATTTCAACAATTTCAACTGTGAGGGGCACAATTCTGCTAAACCATGACGATTCAAATGGCGGCCACGGCTGCAATGACACGCGCACTGTACGCCAACACGCAAATCATCAACTTCAAATCATAATGTGGGACATTTACAGTGCCACCACTCACTAAAGAGCTAAAGAGTTGTCGTTGTGAGACTCCAAAGTGTATTTGCAGGCACTCCATGCACTGGCAGGGGCACAACATCAAACTGTTCTGGATCTATGCCAAATGACTATAGATCTATCTTAAATCTCCTATGGGCTAAACCCAAATGTCTACGGGCTAAACCCAAGCATCTACTGTGTATTTACAGGCACAGGAGCTGGTGTGAGCCTAAATGTAGGCACTGGCAGGGGCACAGTGCCAAATGGCTTGAGATCTATCAGAAATGTCCTATTGGCTAAACCTAATGTCTACAAGCTATACCCAAGTGTCTACTATGTATTTACAGGCATGGGAGCTGGTGCGATTGTAAATGTAGGCAATGGCAGGGACAACAGGGTCGAATGACTTGAGATCTATCTGAAACATCCTAAGGGCTAAACCCAATTGTCTACGGGCTACTCCTTCATGCTCTGCAGATTACCTGTGCACTATTGACCATAGAGATTCTCCTACGGGCTAAAGGCTCTAGTCCTATATACTAAGCGCCATAGAGTGTGTCTGTCTGTTTGTTTGTTTGTTTGTTTGTTAACACGATAACTCCTGACACAGTTGACGGATTCTGGCGATCTATAGCTCAAAAGAACCGTCTTGGCCTGGAATAGAACGTCTCCTATTGTGGACTTTGGCCGATGTCTAAATTCCACAAAAATCGCGAAAATATCGACTGCTCAGTACATTTTGAGCACTAAAGAGTGCCTGGGGGCCATTTTCGCGGAAATTTCGCACTGTCCTGTCGTCATTCACTACAGTGTCATTGCTGTTAGACCCTGATGTGTATTTCAAGGCACGGGATGTGGCACAGTGCTAATCGCAGGCACTGGCAGGGGCACAATGTCAAGTGACTTTAGATCTTTCTGAAATCTTCTACTGGCTATATCCAAATGTCTACGGGCTAAAGCCAAGTGACTATTGTGTATTTGCAGGCACAGGAGCTGGTGCAAGCCTAAATGTAGGCACTGGCGTGGGCACGGTGTCAGATGGCTTGAGATCTATCTGAAATGTCCTATTGGCTAAACCCAATTGTCTACAGGCTAAACCCAAGCGCCTATTGTTTATTTACAGGCATGGGGGCTGGTGCGATCCTAAATGTAGGCACTGGCAGTGGCACAGGGTCGAATGACTTGAGATCTATCTGAAATGTCCGATGGGTTAAACACAATTGTCTATGGGCTGAACCCAACACCAGTGACCATAGAGATTCTCCTACGGGCTAAAGGCTCTAGTCCTATATACTAAGCGGCATAGAGTCTGTTTGTCTGTTAACACGATAACTCTTGACAGCGTTGACGGATCGCGATGATCTATACACCAAAAGAACCATCGTGGTCTGTAGTTTTGCACCTCCTATTGTGGACATTGGCCGATGTCAAAATTCCACAAAAATTGCAAAAATATCGACTGCACAGTACATTCTGAGCACTATGGAGTGACTTCATGCCACTTTAGTGGCCATTTCGTGCTATTGTGACACCATTCACCGCTGAGTTGTCGCTGTGAGACTGAGGTGTATTTAGAGGCACGGGAGCAGGTGCGATGGTAAATGCAGGCACTGGCAAGGGCATATTGTCAAACGACCTTAGATCAATCTGAAAACACCTGTGGGCTAAATGCAAACATCTATGTGTTAAACTTAGTGTATTCTGGGCCATGGGAGCTGCTGCATCCCTAAACCCAGACAATGGCAAGGGCATAGTGTCAAGTGACTTGAGCTCTATCTGAAAAGTCCAATGGACTGTTGTGAGCAGTGGCTGTGCGCCATGGGTCGATACATGTTGTGAGCAGTGGCTCACTGTGCACAACTCAATAGGCTTTAGACTATAGAGAATCACCTACGGGCTAAACACCACTAGTCCTATATACTAAGCGGCAAACCTCTGTCCATCTGTTTGTTTGTTTGTTTGTCTGTCAGCGCGATAACTCTCGACAGCCTTGACGGATTGCGATGATCTATACATCAAAAGAACCGCTGTACTCTGTAGTTTTGCATCTCCTATTGTGGACTTTGTCCGATGACTGAATTACATGAAAATCACGAAAATATCAGCTGCACAGTACATTCTGAGCACAGAAGGCACCACACACTGCAACTGACATTCGATTTCGCGCCGAAAGCACTTTATAGTGTCACCATTCACTATAGAGTTGTCGTTGTGAGACCCCACAGTGTATTCGCAGGCACTGCATGCACTGGCAGGGGCACAGCATCAAACTATTCTGGACCTATGCCAAATGACTTTAGATCTATCTGAAATCTCCTATGGGCTAAACCCAAATGTCTATGGGCTAAACCCAAGCATATACTGTGCACTTACAGGCATGTGAGCTGGTGCGAGCCTAAATGTAGGCACTGGCAGGTGAACAGGGTCACATGACATAAGATCTATCTGAAACGTCCCATGAGCTAAACCCAATTGTCTACAGGGTAAGCCCAAGTGTCTATAGTGTATTTACAGGCATGGGAGCTGGTGCAATACTAAATGTAGGCTCTGGCAGGGACACAGTGCCATGACTTGAGATCTAACGGTAATGTCCTGAGGAGTGCTTAAATTTGATGATTTCATTATCTCCTTCATGCTCTGCAGATTGTCCATGGGCTACTGACCATAAAGATTCTCCTACGGGCTAAAGCCTCTAGTCCTATATACTAAGCGGCATAGAGTCTGTCTGTCTGTCTGTCTGTTAACACGATAACTCTCGACAACATTGACGGATCGAGATGATCTATACGTCAAAAGAACTGCCATCGACCGAGGATCAAAACGTCCTATTGTGGACTTTGGCTGATGTCTAAATTCCATGAAAATCGCGAAAATATCGACTGCACAGTACATTCTGAGAACTAAAGACTGCCTGAGGGTCATTTTCATGGAAATTTGCACTGTCGTGTAACGATTCACTACAGAGTTGTCACTGTGAGACCCTGACGAGTATTTACAGGCACGTGAAGTGGCACAGTGCTAATTGTTGGCACTGGCATGGGCACGATCCAAAATCATCATGGCTAATGCCCAACTTCTATGGGCTATATTCAAATACCTTTGATGTGTATTCACAGGCGCATCAAAGTAAACACATGCACTGTCAGGGGCACAGTCTGAAATTGTCTATGGGCTATTGCAAATATCTATGGTGGTGCACCATGGGTCAATGCATCTTATGACCAGTGGTGGTGCATCATGGGTCTCTGCATCTTGCGAGCAGTGGTGGCGCACCATGGGTCACTGCATGTTTTTAACTATCGAAGATTGGCTAATGACAGTCATCTTTTGACTATGGACAATCACCTACGGGCTAAAGGCTCTAGTCCTATATACTAAGCGGCATAGAGTGTGTCTGTTTGTCTGTCTGTTTGTTTGTTACCACGATAACTCTCGACAGCATTGACGGATCGCGATGATCTATACATCAAAAGAACCGCCTTGGCCTGGAATAGAAAACGTCCTATTGTGGACTTGGCCAATGTCTAAATTCCATGAAAATCACGAAAATATCGACTGCACAGTACATTCTGAGCACAGAGGGCGCCATACGCTGCGACTGACGTTTCATTTCGCGCCAAAGGCGCTTTACAGTGTCACGATTCACTAAAGAGTTGTCGTTGTGAGACTCCAAAGTGTATTCGCAGGCACTGCTTGCACTGGCAGGGGCACAGCATCAAACCATTCTGGATCTATGTCAAATAGGGCGCCATACGCTGCGACTGACGTTTCATTTCGCGCCAAAGGCGCTTTACAGTGTCACCATTCACTAAAGAGTTGTCATTGTGAGACTCCAAAGTGTATTCGCAGGCACTGCTTGCACTGGCAGGGGCACAGCATCAAACCATTCTGGATCTATGTCAAATGATTTTAGATCTATCTGAAATCTCCTACGGGCTAAACCCAACTGTCTACGGTCTAAACACAAGCGTCTACTGTGTATTTACAGGCATCGGAGCTGGTGCGATCCTAAATGTAGGCACTGGCAGGGGCACAGGGTCGAATGACTTGAGATCTCTCTGAAATGCCCTACGGGCTAAACCCAAGTGTCTATTGTGTATTTACAGGCACAGGAGCTGGTGCGATCCTAAACAGAGGCCCTGACAGGGGCGCAGTGTCAAATGACTTGAGATCTGACTGCAATGTTCTTCGGTACGCTGAATTCGATGATCGAGTTTTCTCCTTCATGCTCTGCAGACTACCCATGGGCTTTTGACCATAGAGATTCTCCTACGGGCTAAAGGCTCTAGTCCTAATTACTAAGCGGCTAACGATGTCTGTCACACGTCTGTCCGCATATTGTTAACACGATAACTCTCGACAGCCATGACGGATTGCGATGATCTATACATCAAAAGAACCGTCTTTGTCTGTAGTTTTGCATCTCCTATTGTGTACATTTGCCGATGTCTAAATTTCACAAAATTCATGAAAATATCGGCTGCACAGTACATTCTGAGCACTAAGAAGCGACTTCATGACACTTTTGTGGAAATTCGACACTGTCATGTCACCATTCACTGCTGCATTGTCGCTGTGAGACTCTGAGGTGTATTTACAGGCACGGGAGCAGGTGCGAAAGTAAATGCAGGCACTGGCAGGGGCACTTTGTCAAACGACTTTAGATAAACGTGAAAACACCTATGGGCTAAGCACAAATGTCGGTGGGTTGAATTCAGTGTATTCTGATGTATGGGCACTGGTGCAACCATAAATTCAGGCACTGGCAGGGGAACACCATCAAATGGCTTTAGATCTATCTGAATCTCCTAGAGCCTGATGTGAGCATTGCTGTGTGGCTGTGTGGTTGTGAACAGTGGCAGTTTTCCACAGGTCAATAAATGTGGCTCTGTTTCAATAGGCGTTCGGCTGTAGAGTATACAGTATCACCTACGGGCTAAAGGCACTAGTCTACATTACTATGCTAGCTAGGTGTAGTGTCTGTCCGTCTGTCTGAAACGCTTGGCCTTCCTAGCACTTCGCCACGCGACGCTTCAGCATGCGCTTGCCTCGCTAGCACTTCGCCACGCGAAGCTTCAGCACGCGCGCGCCTAGACGCCAGCGGGACGCCAGCGGCGGCAATCAATCGCTGCACGGCCAGCGCCGCCTGTTGCTACCTGCCTTCAACGCAGGCATCGCCTGAAGAGTACGGCAAGGCACCGTCGCCGCTCAATCAGGCTCGCTCCCCTTAGCTCGCATTGGATCTGGCGGCTCTCTAGCATTTATTTTGCGCGGCGCTTTGTACGGCGCGTTCGCGAGGCAGTCCGCGCCGTTGGCTTGCAACAGGAGAGACTTTCTGCAACAGTACAAATCTTGCAACAGTACAGACGTTGCAACAGGATGGTCGCGCGAGGCGACCAGTGTCATTGGCTCGCAACAGGACAGACCTTCTGCAACAAGACAGGTTTTGCAACAGGAGCAACAGGACAAATCTTGCAACAGGACAGATTTTGCAACAGGACAGACCTTGCAACAGGACAGATTTTGCAACAGGACAAATCTTGCAACAGGACAGATCTTGCAACAGGACAGACCTTGCAACAGGACAAATCTTGCAACAGGACAGATTTTGCAACAGGACAAATCTTGCAACAGGACAAATCTTGCAACAGGACAGACCTTGCAACAGGACAGATTTTGCAACAGGACAAATCTTGCAACAGGACAGATCTTACCACAGGACAGACCTTGCAACAGGACAGATTTTGCAACAGGACAAATCTTGCAACAGGACAGATCTTGCAACAGAACAGACCTTGCAACAGGACAAATCTTGCAACAGGACAGATTTTGCAACAGGACAAGTCTTGCAACAGGACAAATCTTGCAACAGGACAGACCTTGCAACAGGACAGATTTTGCAACAGGACAAATCTTGCAACAGGACAGATCTTACCACAGGACAGATCTTGCAACAGGACAGATTTTGTAACAGGCAACAGGACAGACCTGCAACACGACAGATCTTGCAACAGGAGAGACCTTGCAACAGGACTAACCTAGCAACACGACAGGCCTTGCAACAGGATAGATCTTGCAACTGGAGAGACCTTGCAACAGGACAGGCCTTGCAACAGGTCAGACCTTGACAATGAACAGGACGGACGTTGCGGCGCGCGCACGAGGCGACCACCGCCGTTGGCTCACAACAGGACAGACCTTGCAACAGGACAGGCCTTGCAACAGGTCAGACCTTGACAATGAACAGGACGGACGTTGCGGCGCGCGCACGAGGCGACCACCGCCGTTGGCTCACAACAGGACAGACCTTGCAACAGGACAGGCCTTGCAACAGGTCAGACCTTGACAATGAACAGGACGGACGTTGCGGCGCGCGCACGAGGCGACCACCGCCGTTGGCTCACAACAGGACAGACCTTGCAACGGACAGACCTTCAACAGGACAGATTATGCAACAGGACATTACGACCATTGACGACTACATTCCGTGCTATTCAGATCACACAAATTCTTCTGCAACAGGAAGGAACGGCTAGTACTAAGTTATGACACGAAACTTTGCAACTGCTGCAATCCAATGGCCAACCTGTCGTCCTTCGTGCCGACCACTTTGATCGGCACTGCGACGTCCAGTGGTCTAGAGCATCCTGAAGTGTTGTGGAACTAGGCACTCGATTTTTTCTGCTGAACTCATCCATGTATAATCTCAATCAAATTTATACCTTTTCCATAGAAGCTGAAGATGAGGCTGTACTCGAATCTCAGAGCTTCCCAGTAGCAGACGTCGACGGTGGGTAGGAGGTCGTGTGGAATCTTGAGTGAGAGTCTCTCCCTGTCTTCAGGGCCAATACTCAAGGTCTTGACCAGCTCCACGTCCTCCTTCACGAAAATCTCCTGCTTCTCCATGGGAATTCGTGCCAAACTGCTCTTGACCAGCTTTAGAGACGTCTTCTCCAGCTGAAGTGCTTGTAAATACTCACAGTGGGGACTCAGGGACCAATACTGAATCAAACAGGGGTACGGTACCTCCAAGGTGCTGTGGCTCTGGATGCATTTGCCGGTGACTGCAACAGTCTCGCCCGGCCTGTAGCCATACTTATCTAACTGCACTTCCCCGGCCATGTTGCCGCTCTTCCCGAAGCAGCCGCCGTCCAGCTTGTCCTTCTCCGTGACTGTGACCTCTTGCAGAAAGGAGGGATGCATGGGGTAGTTGCGAAAGAAGTCGAATTCTCTCTCCAGATAGTCGGCCTTGGACCACGGCCTGCGAGAGCGTTGCTTCCATGATACTTCCAGCAACTTGGAAAGTGGTGGCGATTAGTACCTAGGCTTTGAAAGACTTTTGACGAGCCAGCGGTGACCATAGGAAACTAGTTTTTAGTTTCAGTTTATAAAACATTGAAACTGTATTGAAGTTAAAATGGCCAGCCGCTAAACTGAAGCTGAAGCTCCATAAAAAGCTTCAGCATTAGTGCGATACTAAACTGAGCTCAGTTTCAGCAATCACTGAAGCTGAAACTCTTGAAATGTTTTACTGAAATGAACTAAGATGAATACTGATGTTGAAACTGAAACTAAATCAGTTTCTATGGTCTATTGCCGACCGATGTTGAACTACGTACATATGTATGAAGTATCGTTACAGTCTGGAAGCAAAGCTCTCTTGGTGGTGAGTCGGCAGACGTATTTGATGCTGGCGATGTCCCTGTCCCCCTTCATTGTGGGCGGCATGCGGATGGAGTCGTCGTCGGCGTCGTCGTCGAATGGGAGCGGAACCTCGAATTGATGCTCGCCCACAGAGAGGACCTCTTGGGTTTGAATGAGCGCCTTGTAGCGCAGGAACTCGTAGTATTTGTGCCCCTTTGGCCAGACTTGGCCCAGAAACAGCAGTCGAATGGCCTTGATGGAGGTTGGCTGCTGGACCTTGACTACCACTTCGGCGAAGGAGTTGGGCAGCTCGCCGGGAGGGTTGACCAGCTCGAATTTGCTGATGGAGAAGCTTTGCTGCTCCTCAGTCTCCTCATCCACCGCCTCGATGTCCTCGTCGTCGTCGTCGTCGCCTCCGCTTTCGCTGTCGATCGAGAGGCGTCTCGGGTGCTCGCGCAGGAACCGGCTGGTCTGGAACAATACCAGCTCCTTCCTCAGTTTCACTAATCAGGAGAATTGAGCACCACATCCCAATTACTTGCGCAGTCTTCTGATCGTCGCTGATTGGGTCTTGACTCGTCTGGCTGTCGGGCAGCGACGACGCGACGATGATAGGGATTCGGAGAAGTTCCGTGCCCCCGGAGCCAGTCGAGAGACGCACGTGGAGTTCGTAGGTGGTGTTGCACACCTCCCAGACGCTGTTGGACAGGGAGGGCTGGCAGCTTCTGGACACCTTCAGGGGCTCTTCCGTGAAGGCGGCTACCGTGACCGAATCGACCGCGTAGTCGGCCTTCGACTCGTTGGGCAGACGACACTTGTTCGTCTGCACAAGGGCCGTCTCCACCTTCGAGATCTGAGAAGCGCAGTGAGTGCGTCTTCCAAAAGAAAGGCGCCTTTCGAAGCAGACGGCCACCAGCCAACGGCTTCCTCACCTGAACCCGGTTGTCGAACTCCGCCTTGACGTTGACAATCTCGCCGGGAACGAAAGCCCTCCGGCTCAAGCTGACGGTGCCCGAGGCCTCCCCAAGCGTCGTCTGCAGCTCATAGGGTCTCAGGACCTCGTCGCCTTCACAGAGCTCCGTCGCCCGCCTCAGCGTCACCGTCTCCGTGACGAATCTGTTCGCTTCCCAGGGATCGGCAGTCGCTCGGCATTCGTACCTCAAGTGGCGGTGTTAACAAGATACTGTGTGTATGCTGGTACGTCTGCTGCAGTGACGTTGTTTCATCACTTCACCATATGGATAGGGTGTTGCCCTGCTGTGTGGGCGGGAATCGGGGCAGCCAGGCGTGCGTGAAGATGTCGAAGGTGGCGCTGCCGTCGCTGTTCGCCTCCCGCTCGTTCTCGTACATCTCCACGCTCTCGTTGAAGAACTCGAAGTAGACGCCTGAGATTATCATGTTGTGTACGTAACTCAGGATTTCGACAAGGCAATAACGGTGAATGGCTGCCACCGTATTGAGCGTACCCTTGACTTTGGCACAGCCGACGAATCTGGCCATGACGTCGGGCTGTCGGCCCAGACTCTGCTCATCCCCCTCGCCCTCCCCATCATTGGTGTAGGCGTGGCCGTTCTTTCTCTGCCCTTGCCCCTCCTGCCCGTGCTCCTGCTTGTCTCTCTTGGCTGCCTTCTTCTCCTCCGACGCTCTGTAGGTGATCTCGGCCCGGAACTCCCTGTCCTTGTCGCTGTAGAAGACGCCCTTCTCCCCTCCCACCTTTATGGACAGCATTGTTTCGACAAGAGATACAAGTATGCTTATGTCGTCGCATGCAAGAAGACTCCTTCCTTCCTAGAAGGGTTACAGTTGACGTATGTTTTGAGCAAAGTGTGGTGAAGGAAATTGTAGCCAGGTAACGAAAACCGCCGGACAATAGATTGAAATCGATTCTTTTGAAACACAATGGAGCGGAATTCGCATGGCATTACCAAGCAATCTCGTACAAGTGTAACGTCGAAGCCTTTTGGAGATTGGTCAATGAGAGGGCAAGGGTAGGGGATTGAGGGGGGGGGGGGGGGGGGGGGTAGGTAGAGGAGTATCAATGCGCCACGCGAAGCCAGCAAACAAAGCAGGACAGTTGCAAGATGGAGTGTTATAGACTTTGCGTTTGTGCTCCGTACACAACAGACGCCCTAGGTACAGTACTCTAATAGTCAAATTCGTGTGTGTCCCTCCCAGACCTGCTCATGAGGTGCTATGTAGTTGTTGCTGTTGTTGTTGCAGGCGTCCAACCCGGGTCAGTTCGAGACGGGCGAGGGCGAGGTCCACTGGCAGCGGGGTCAGCTGCCCAACACCATCTATCATCCGGGTACGGTATGCGTTGGGACGGACAGACCCCTGCCCATCGCCGACAACGCCCCACTGCACGTCAATGGGAACATTGCCCTTATGGGCAATCTCGTCCACCCCAGCGACCGACAGCTGAAGCAGAACATTCGCGAGGTAACTGGACGCTTGTCACAGAAAACATAATAGTATGTAAGTCGGGAAAAGTTCGGACAATTCGGACATACCCCTTTGTCCGAACTTTTGTCTCGTCCGAATAGGCAATTTACACACAGTACAGCACTTTGTAAGCTCTGAGAGCGCTGTTGTCTATACTGTTCTCATGTCCCAACATTGTCCGAACTTTTTCCGATATACAGCATTTGCTGTGAACAATTACCAAATAGCTGGAGAGTCAATCAACCTCTAGGTGGACAGCGCGACCGCTCTGGCTCGCATGCAGCAGATCCGCATTGTCCACTACGAGATCAAGCCTGAAGTGGCCGAGGAGTGGGGACTGACCGAGGAGGAGAGGATGAAGTGAGAGTGCCCGATGCTCTGCATTGGGCATACATGCTGCACTTGCTTCGAATTCCCTTGCGCACAACTCCAGGTGTTCTCTCTGTGTCTGCAGGGTGGGCGTGATCGCTCAGGAGCTGGAGGAGGTCCTGCCCGATGCCGTGTTCGACAACGGCGACTTCTTGCACGTGGACGACGTCAGTCGCCTATCTATTCTTTCCATATTCATCTATTGTTGTCTCCCATCCCTGAAGTCGTTCTACTGTTCCAGAACCGCATCTTCTTCGAGAGCGCGGCTGCGGTGAAGGAGCTGTGCAATCTGACGGGTAATCTGCAGACGAAGATCAACGAGGTGGAGAAAATCTCGAAGAAGCTGAGCTACGTGGCCAAGATGAAGCACCTCAAGTCCAACCTCAGCCTTGGTCTGTTGCACTTGCTATATAGATTGGGGGCAGTAATGAAGAGAACGTGTAATATATAGAGATGTAAAGTTTTTTTAGATTTATTTTTTGAGAAAAAAGGTTTTTTATTAAAAATACTTTTGCTCTGGATTGTGTCTGCATTGGCGTAGTGCCTTTGGAAAAATGTCTATTTTTTAACAAAATTGGGTTTTGAAGAAAATTTTTCCTTGTGTATGTAATAATACATGCGTAAGAAGATTGAGTTGACAATTACCTGTGCAGCAGCCCCGTCGGACATCAGTTCGGGCATCTGCGGCAGCAGCGTGATCTCTGCCAGTCGAATGAGCCTCCACTCGAGTCCCCCAGGGGATGTGGCTTCCGGCCACGACAGAGTGGCAGTCAGGAAACAGCCCAGCAAAGGTCTCCTGAAGGACAACAGGGTGCCCAAACACCCAGACGATGGATACCCCAATTACAAGTGGGTTTCTGTGGCACTTGTAGGTAGACTTTCAAAGACGAGAAGTGCACTCAATGCGACGGTTACACGGTTCCAAGTGGGCTGAAACTAGTGTTGTGTAGAACTGGTCTTCATCGACACAGTGATCTTGCCCAAGCGAAGAAGTTGAATGACATCTGTTATTACCGTAGTACCAGTGGTGTGTGTGGGGGGTGTTTTTTTGTTTTGGGTGGTTGTGGGTTGGGTTGGTGGGTTGGTGTGGGGTGTTTTTTTTTTGTTGTGTGGGTGTGGTTGTTTTGGTTTGTGTTGTGGGTTGGGGGTGTGGTGTTGTTTGGGGTTTTTTGTTTGTTTTTTTTGTGTGTGTGTGGGGGGGGGGGGTTGGGGGGGGTTGTTTTGGTTTTTTTGTGGGTTTGTTTTTTGTGGGTGGGTTTTGTTTTTTTGGGTTTTTTTTTTGGGGGTGTGGTGGGTGTTTGGGTGGTTGGTGGCTGTTTTGGGTTGTTTTTTGTTTTGGGTGGTTGTCGCTTCGGGCTTTTTTTTTGGTGCGCGTGCGTTTGTGTCGTGCTCCTGCTCCCTCCGCCCGCCTCTTTGGCTCTGCGCGGCTGCTTGCGTCTCTTGTTCGTGGTTTTGGGTTTTGGGTGGTGTTTTTTCTTTCCCTGAGGTCTCATCCGTCCCACTCTCCCCCCCTCCCTCTCCCTCTCTCCCTCTCCCCTCCCCCCCCCCCCCTCCCTCTCCGTCTCGCCCTCCCTCCCAGTTCGTCCCTCCTTCCTTACCAGTCCCTCTCCCTCCCTCCCACTCCGTCTCTGCCTCCCTCCCTCCCTCCCTTCCTCCTATCCCTCCCTCTCTTCCTCCCTTCCTCCCTACATTCCATCACCCTGTCCGCCATACCCACCCTGTACACCTTCTATCGTCTCTATTTCAATCCCACATGCTTCAGAAGCCCGTCCACGAGGGCTTCCAGCGCATGTCCCCCTCCCACGTGTCTCAAGCGCACAAGCTGCTCACCGACTACCTAAAGACCTTCTCCGTGGCTCCCGTCTTCTCCCTGGAGGAGTTCCAGCACTTCTTCCTGCCCAAAGACAACGTCGTCGACAGCTACGTCATCGTGCAGGTGGGTGTTTACTGTTTGATAGCTGATACTGTAGGATTGGGGGGGGGGGGTGGTTTGGACCCCCCCCCCCCCCCACCCATGAGGAGCTAGCGCAAGTAACCTAGCGGGAGTAAAGCAAGCCAAGTGAACTTTGTAGATGTGTTGCACCGTCATCTTTCAAGTTCAAGTCTTTCTCCTGGAGAAGCCAATACATTACAAAGTACCGTAATCCAATCGCAGAGCGAATGGGGCAGACCAAGAATTGCATTTTCACCCCGTCGCTGTATTTTGCTCCTTCTGGCGCATATGTGCACAATTTTTCTCAATTTCGCCGCTCATAACCACCTCTGTAGACGTCCCAATCTTCCCCCGACCCACTCTAACCCTCCCGAGTTCTCTACTCCACAACACTACATATTATTTCCATTCTACTTTCAGTCCACCGGCGCCGTCACCGACTTCTGCAGTTTCTACTCTCTGCCTTCGACGGTGATGCACCACGCCACACACAAGACAATTGGGGCCGCCTACGCCTTCTACAACGTGGCCGGCAGTGTGGGATGGCCCGAGCTGATCACGGACTTGCTCATCGTCGCTAAGAATGTGAGGGATATGATATGGGGTCAGAGAGTGGACTTAGGGAGACTAGAGTGTAAGAGGGTGGGGGGGGGGGGGGATTCAAAAAGTAGCTTGATAATCTTGTGTATAATCTTGACGTGGCTAGTGAAATTTTCACCCATTAATGTCGATTCGAATCATTCGGGGCGCATAAAACGTCGCACTCGCAGGCAAAGTTCGCAGCTTCACGTGGGAGAAGAATTGTGTGTGGTGGTAGCACGTTCAGAGCAAAATATTCGCCTGCGGCCCTATTTTATAGCAGTTTTGTAACGGAAGAGACATTGCCGAAATTTTTCGCGTGGGGCTCTATTTTGAAGCAGTTTTGTTTTCCACCCGTGAATATTTGTAAAGCGTTCTACCCGCGCGAAAGAATTTTTGGCGCAGTACTTTAGCATCTTGGTCCCTCCTGTCGCCTCCAAAGTTTTATTTTCGCGCCCTCCTCCCTCATTGCCAGATTCTGGATCAGTGGAGTGGGGGGGGGGGGGGGGGGGTGGTGAAATCCTACCCTCCGTCCAGTTGGGCAAAATACATACTGTTCATCATCTGTGCTGTTGTCAGGCGGGCTACGACGTGTTCAACGCCCTGGATCTGATGGAGAACAAGCGCTTTCTGGAGAAGCTCAAGTTCGGCATCGGCGACGGCAACCTACAATACTACCTCTACAACTGGCGCTGTCCCGAGATCAAGGCGGAGGAGGTGATTTTGTGGGTTTTGTGGGATTCTGATTGATTTTTGCACGAAATTTTCCGTAAATTAATAAGCCCCCCCCCCTCGAACAAGCCCCGCCCCCCTATAAGAAGGTGAAAAATTAGGCCCCCGGGCCTTATTAGATCATGGACGGGAGCTTGGGAACGGTTTTCTCGCACCTGACGTCAGTTTGGAAAGTTGGAATGCGCAATATCCTCTAGCTGAGCATTTTGGTCGAATTTTCGCGCAATTCTGTGAGATTTTCTTAGACCATGGTGTTACCTATTTCAGTCGATATTTGTGATCCATCCGTTTTGTTGTCCATTGGAAATTCATCCTGCATGCCGCCTTTTCAGATAGGACTGGTTCTACAGTGAAGCGAGGAAGTCGTAGAAAATTTTAGTGCCCGAGAGAACAACGGTTATCAACTCTGTTTACTGTGCGATTCCCCTCGCTTCTGTCGTTTTTGTGCTTTTGTGGATTACGGTATCGAGTTTGAGATTTTCGTTTGTTCGTTGCTGCCTCTGCCATTGGTATACTACGGTAGGTATCATTGTCGCTCACAAATGGCGTGTAAACAGTCGCTCATTGGCTGTGCGCGTTGTTGCGTTTTGTGCGTTGTTTCGCTCGCGACATTTCACGTATCTTGTCGAAGTGAAGATTGCGGTCCGAATGAGAAATGGACGCTTGTTTGAAGGGAACTACGGTAGCGAGGCTCCAGTTTTACTACATTCATCACAAAGATTGTTGATAGCTTCCGATTCGATTCGTGGTAGCCGCCGTCGTCGAATCGTCCCGAGCGGTGGCAGCGCCTGTTTTGGCCGAATTCAAAATGGGTGAGGTTCAAAATTTTTCAAATCGTGACAATTTTCCACAACGTTTGCTTTTTCAGCTTGCGTAGCAAGGCTGTTATTCTTCGCCAAAGCACGCGAACTTGTTGGCAAGTCGGAAGCCGATTTGAGACTGGCTTCTGCCGCGGCGACTATCGATTCTGAGCAGTGGATCTCCGGGGCTGAATTGAAGCGACTCGTAGTGGAAGAGCACCCTTCTCTGAAGGTGGATTACGGTATCCACTACCGGCAAACTGCTGACAAGCGTACATAATTGGCAGGTCATGAAAGAGTCAATGTGCATGCGAAATGCAGTCGATATTCGCAAACTATTACCTAGCTACGTCTACGCAATCGGTGGTGCGCAACAGAGATTAGTCTTGTCGAGGCCTCCACAAACAACCAACTCGCTTGACGTCACATGGCCGATTTGTCGTGTCACACGCCAGCACACACAGCAATGGAGTACCGTATCATTCCCAGGCGCTGGAGGGTCGCTTCGTGCTCTCGGTGAATCGACAGTACGTGACGGACGAGTCGAGGGTCGACTTGAAGATGTTCCTCCATTCGGTGGAACCCGTGGAAATCGCCGTTATACCCCCGCTGAGCGGCGGCTGAGAGACGTGTACTGTGGATATTTGTCATTTGTGTTTGCTGTATTGTGCTCAAAATGCTCATCATCTAGAGGTAGATTGAAAATAAGCGCCCAGGGCGTTTATATGAATGATGTGCGGTATGTAGCTTAGCGCATGGATGATAGTCTTGGCTTTAGACCGTGCGTCAGACTTCTATTTCACTTTGCTCAGGCTCTATGCTTTGTTCATTCTTGTACATAGCTTTGCTACTATTGTCACTTGACGTCAGAGAGAATAGAACCCGACTCGAAAACACCTCCGGGCGAACTCTGATTCGCCTGTTTTCGCGTTTGCGTGTGGCTGTTGTGTTCCATTATGCCGGTGGGTCCCTGTGGGAACAGACCTCAGTCTACATACTGTAAGTATGTACCTGCTCGCCAATCAGCGTCGCTTCAAAAGGGCGCCCCGCTGCGTCTTTGTTAGCGAGAGAGGGCTATTTTGCCAAAGTAGTGTGGCAACCACACTGCGTGTGAATCAGTGCACTTGTTGCTTCTTGGCGGCCTGCCAAGAGTGAGCGAGAGAGAGAAAGTGACGGGGAAAGGGCGTCTCGAGATTGTTGCCACTTTCGCCGTCTGACGCGGCGCGGCTAAAAATACCCGGAACAGTTTTGAGTAGAACTCGAAGCATGGATCGGCGCTCGCCCGCCAACGTCTATTTGCGCTCCGCCGCTTTGGAGCCCGAGCTAGCGCCGATTCGCCCTCCGGCGGCTACCGCGAGCAAAGTCGGAGTACTGGGCTCCATCAAGAGCGCCCTGAAGCGCCAGCAGAGGAAGCACTCCGTCAGCGAGAGCGCCACAGAATCGCCCAGATTCGATATCGGATTTGTGGAGCTGGAACCGGAGGTGAGTAGAGTGCTGTACGATTCCATGTTTGTTGTGCGTAGGTAATTGCGGTCGTTTGTGCGGCTTGTCTGAAGCTGTAGGTTAGGTATGCAGGTGCGCGGTATGCACCGATCCTTTCGCCGGCCGCTCATGCATTATTGAGCTGCTCTGTAGCCCAGACGTATGTACAATAGGTAAGTAGGCTCGTCTGTGCCATCCGCTGTGCTGTCCGGTAACTTCCAGGTAGCAGTGTGGTACGTAGCATGACTAATACGGTTGTAGTTGTCGCGCGCCCCCTTCTCCAACTATCTCCCGGGCGAATCCAATCTCCTGTCTTTCAGGGCCTCGTTCCCTCCTCTCCCGGCAGTGGAAAGAAGCCCTCCTTTCTCAACAGTTGGCGCCCCAGAAGCAAGTCCGATAGTCGACCGATTAGACCCGATTCACGCTTCTACCGTACCCACCACCAGCACCACAACAACTTCTCTCCGGGAGCGGTGGTGCGCGACATGACTACATTGGACGAGAGAGCGGAGTTGGGACAGCACCAGGGCACGGCAGCGACGGAATCGGGTGAGACGCGACTATAAATGTGCACATCTCTCTCACCCCCCCCCCCCCCCCCCCCGTCGGTGCGCACACGTGCCTCCCCCCCCCCCCCCACAGAAAACAACTTTGCCTATGGCATAGTCTCTCTTTCCTACGATGCAAATTAACGCTCATTATTATGCGTCACATGGGATAAACTGCGTCCTCCATCAAAATTTTTTTACCTTTTCACTTGTCAATCCTGCCTGGACTATCGACTGAGTGCGACGCGTTTAGAGGTCGGAATGGGCGCTAGATTCGACTGCTTGGACTTAAAAATTCCAAATCGACTCCAACGTGCATTTTTGACCCCGGTCAGTTTTCGCGTCGGTCTGACGCGAGTTGTTTGGTTGTTCTCGCTATTTTGAGGCACGTAGGAGGGAGAGAAAGATGCGCGCGTTTCCCAGCTACGGACAGGCAGCCGACAGTTGGCAAGGCCCCTGAGCCGGTTTTGCTCTCCTGTGCGCGCATGTACGTATATGTACACGTATGTATGTAGCTATGTACAACGTGAGCGCGCAATGCGAGCGGCGCCCGGGCAGAGCGCGCCATCTGCTTCCAAAAGCAAACAAAACAGTTGTGCGCCCGCATGGCGGAGAGAGAAGAGTGCGCATTCGAAAACGGTTTCGCTCGCGAGCAAACCCGATTAGGGTCGCGCCGCTAGACGCTATTGGAAGATAGAAGCCCCGAACTAATTTTACGGCCGCTGCGGTTTCGCGGACAATCCAATTTCGCTCCTCTCTCCGGCAAAATGAGCGACCGCAAGCGGCGCACCCAGTCGATGTCGGCAGGCAAGCTAAGCCTAGTCTTGTTTTGTGCCACTGTCTAGTAGATTGTGTAGGCGCATAACCTACCCTTTTCTGGGGTCACAGGACATTGCTGGTGTTTGGCTGGCTGCGTTTTGTGGCTTCGGCCCATGCGTGCCCTCAGGGCAAATACCTTTGTATTCCTTGCAAGAGTGGCCAACTTCCACCTGAAACCAACGTAGGCAGTCTGCCGCCTTATGGTTGGCAAGCCCAACGTATTTGCCCTGAGGCATGCCCTTGAGCCCAAAAATCGTAAATACTCGAATAAGCCTCTTCAACCTCCTTGTGGCATTGACGGGGCTTATTGGAGTTACGGAGTACTACGGTAATAGAACAGCGCAGCGAGCGATACCACTGTCCTGTGGCCCAATCAACTCAATACACAAAACCCTCCAATGGCCGCCGAGCGGCGCGCCGTGCGCTTCCATCGGCAGGTCAGCTTCCCCCTCCACAGCGCTTCCTCTGTCGTCGCAGGTTCCGGCAGCAACGGCTCTTCCTCTGCGAAGTCGAAGCGCCAGCAGAAGAAGCTGCAGCAGGCGCGCCGGCCGCTGTTCGTGGACACGCGACTGGCCAACCAGATGGGCGGCAGTGGAAGTCACAGTCAGCAGAGTAGCCACAGCAGCAGCAACCACTCGCCCATAGCGCTGGCCCAGAAGGCCCTGACTGGGCTGGGAATACGGTCGAAGGGCAAGGTGCGCGGTCTGAGATTCTGTGATTGGATTACGGTAGTTTGCGTACTGTGTCGACAAGAAAGTGTGAACTTTGGTGCGCTGACTGTACAAAACGTAATGTTTGGTGTACAGCGAAGGAGTAGGGTACACAGTAGTCATTCTAAGCCTAAATGGCAGCAAATACTGATGCCGTCAATATAACCCAGTGGATTGTTCTTTCAACCGCGCCTCACTGGGTCTTTACTCTTATTGGAGTAGGTACGGTAAGCCATACGGTATACATGCCTAGATTCGATATGTGTTCTGTACTGGCTGACGCCTCTGTTCAGAATGGCAACGGCGCTCCGTCATCTGGCGGGTCGAATCGACACCAACGGTTCTCGGACTACTACCAGAGCTGTGAGTTGATACTGCATAGTCGATTGGGCGCCACAGCAAATATTCGCTGCAAGTATAGCAGTATGTACTACTGTAATTATGATGCATTGTGTAGTTGTGGCCGTGCCTACGTGACATTGTCCGGAAGCGTTTGGCTCCAATAACTATGTAAGTAGGCAGCTTCGTCGGCGGGGTTCGGTGCTAGGCCGCGTATGCTTCCATTCCCAAAGGCTGACGTCAACAGGAAGCAATGCGCGCATACGCTAGTCGTCTTGGGACTCCGACTTGTTGTTGCCACGCGCTTCAAGCTCTCTTGGGACTAAAATCGGAGCTTCCGCTCCCTCTCCCTCCCTCCAATTATCGACTCCTTCCCACATATCTCGGGTAAACAGACCTCCCTCTTGTAATGGGTTGTTCCATCCGATCCAATGAGCTGTTTGTGTAGACACACGACAGGGTTTGTTTTTCTGGACTCTCTGGAAAATGAGCCGATCTCTGACGCTCTTCACTAACTGGTTTCGGCGGCGCAGGAAGCGCAGTAAGACCTGGTCGACGCCCGGTAGAACCGGCGGCTTCAAATCGGTCGCCTTCGCTGAGCGTGAGCTTGCGCAGTGGAGCGTTGAAATCAGAAGCTTTGTGCTACCGTAACCTAGTGCAGTTCATCATTGATTGAGGATTACTGTAGGAGGCCTAAGTTTTTCTACCGTAGATCCTCCAATAAGCGACCTAGTTGCCTATTATTGCATCCGTCTCTCTTGGGTGTAACTAATATTGGATGGCGAAGATCGCATGTTCAACGCAAGTGTGAGTTGTAATCTCAGCATGCGCTTTGTGCAACTTTTGTGTTGAAAGACACTAATGGTGTTATTTACGGCGAGCTCGCCTAACACATTTCAAAGGTCTTAAGCCTGGTTCACACCAAACGCGCAGTAAGCACGCAGTAAGAAATAATACTACGAAATAAGCAGTAACGAGTCCTTAATTCTTATTTCGTAGAATTATTTCTTACGTAACTGCGTGCTTACTGCGCGTTTGGTGTGAACCAGGCTTTACGGATGAGTGTAGATCGGGTCTTAGACCAACAATAGGTCGCTTATTGGAGGGATCGCTTGAGGGGTCGCTTACTTATTGTATGCCTTACGGTATGTCCATTTTCCAAGCCCCATACTACACTCCGTTCAGCGCCCGTGCGCAGTCCGGCCAGCGCGACGGCGGGCCGATCCAACTTCTACTACAACAACAACAACCACCACAACTACAACAACAACGACGTCTTCGCCGACTTCGACGGCTACGGCTACTACACCTCGAGCGCCGCCGCCGCCAGGCGCAACAGCGCCGCCAGCAGCGCCAGCGGCGCTTCCACCGCCGCTTCGGTGGCCGCCAGGGGAGTGGAGATCGAAATTAATTAATAGTGGCGTTTGGAACTTTTGGTTTGGGAAAGTGTTGGTTTTGATACGCTTCCTTAGAATCCACATTCGTACATTACCGAGATTCTTCGTGGAATGAAAGCGCATAATGGGTATATGGCTGCAAGTGCCGTTTGTTTCGTACGGTAGCTATACTTGATAAGGGGGAGTGGATTAGGGGGGAGGGGGGGGGGGGGGGGGCGCAACCCCTCCTCCTCCCCCCCCCCCCCTTCATCCGCCTACTGTATATAACTTACTGTACGCAGTGTAGTACCTGGTGCGGCGGAACCTCTCGCTCTGCTACTGACTTATCCGACTTTGAAGTGTGAACTATGCATATTTGCACTAAGTGTAAGCTTCGCAAATCATCAGTGCATTTTGCCCGATTCTACACCCTCCTCATTATAGGCGCGTGGCCCTGCACAAGCACAAGTCGCTCGACTCCGCCTACTACTCCTCCACGTCGTCTTCTGCGCCCAACTCCGCCCAGTTCCCACCGGGTAGCCCGGGAATTCTAGCGGGCTGCTCGCCGCCCACTCACGCTCTGTTGTTGAGTCGGTCGCCCGGAGGAACTTCGTGGCTGCGTCAGGAGGAGGGCGAGGTACAGTACTCGAGGTCGATTCGGTAGAAGCCGAAAGCGCGAATCGGGTCTCGGAAGCAAGGCGCGCGCGCACCGAACTCTGTAACGTGTGTGTGATGTACTGAACTCTCGGCGGCTTTTAGTGTTCAGTAGAGTCACTTGAGTGGCATTTGCTCCGCAAATGCCACACTGACTGCATGGCTCGACGCTCGGATGAATCGTCCTGGCGCCAAGCAAGAGCTATGCGCCTACTAAAGCTACATAGCTTCCACTTCCGAGTCCCGATGAGAGCGCCCCTTCGATTTGTTATGGTTATACACACGTTCGGTTCGGTCGTCTCGTGCCAGTCGGCCACTAATTCCAACGTTATTTCTATCGCCATTCGCGAGTTAGGGGAAGTTCACCCCACCCACCGATGAGTAGTCGTCGATTCCCGATTCGGATCTACCACGAACCTTAAAGAGTCCGGTGACTCGGAGTGCGCGAACTTTGTTTTCCCCGGCCGCTATCTACCGCCTAATCGGTGACCGATTACGATCGTCTGCCACTTGGGATGCGCGCGGTAGCCGCCGGCCGATTCGTCATCTGCGCAGTCTTGCGTCGATGGCGCTGACGCGATAACAGATGGCGACTACTGCCGATTTCTACATTATAGTCTATTATTCGGAGGTTGTTGTCCACTCTGCGAAGGCCTACGAAAGGTGACGTCACTTCCCGTCGTCGGCGCGTCGAGAGTGACCTGCCGCCGTCGAGTAATAATCTCGTGCGACGTCCACTCTGCATACATGTACATACATACCACTCTTGCGTGGAAAGTGCACCTCGTAAATAGCAGGGTGCACCCTGCCCACCCCCCCCCCCCCCCCCCCCCCCCCCCCTCCCGAACGGTGCATATTTGCGGAGAAGGGCATAGGCCCTTACTGTGTGAGAGCGACTATTTTCGAAGGTCTTCGCTCGCCCGCATACTCATAGCGGCGCCCTTTGCGCAGTCGCGTCGAAAGTCGAGCCGGCGATTCTGCTTAGGTAGCACCTTTTGCACCTTGTGTGTCTGCCGCTTCGTTATCTCTGTTGTGAACAGAACACGCGGAATCCGGCCGTGGGCGGCGCTTCGAATCGCCAAGGCGCGCTCGCGCTCTTTTGCCCCCTCGTTTCCGCCGGCTGGCTCGCGTCCAACTGCGCAACGAGCGGCAGCCTTTATTCCGCCGGGTTTCTCTACCCAGTGCCAATACGCATACGTATGTGCTGCGAAGGGAGGGAGGGGAGAAGGGCGCGCGGCTATTCCCGCCCCATGTATTTGCATTGGCCGGAGGTCGACGCCGCTCGCAGCAGCTGGCAAAGGGAGCAACGCAGCGCGGCAATCGATCCTTGGGCGCGCAACGGAAAGTTTTCGAAATGCGCTCCTTTGCTAACCCCTCCCCGCCCATTCTCTACCTTCTTATCACCATCCACTTGGTGCCAAGGTTTCGCTTTCGGTGGCCGCCGACGGCGGACGAAGTATAGATGGACGGCGAAAGATAGCGGTCGGCCGTGCGCGCTCGTGCCACTGGGAGGAGCGTCGGTGGCAGCCAGTGCCGCCGCCGCCTCCCTCGCAGCTGTTTTTCCCTCGTCTCCGTTACTCTCTCGCCATCCTTCCTTCCTTCCCTTCATTCGGTTGGTGTTTCAGCGATCGCCGGCCGACCGCCCTTCTTCCTTCCCTTTTGGTGTGGCGGGGAGTGGAAGCCCGGACGGCGGCGGCGGCGGCCGCCAGATTTCAGGAATTCGGCCATTCTTCTCTGCGCCTGGCTTCTTTCATTCTCCAGCTCGGTTCTGTGTGCTTATGCGCGGCGGCCGGCGCCGTTTGCTTGCTCCGCGCCTTAGCTGCGCGAGCAGCGAGAGAAAGAGAGAGGGAGGCCCCGGATGGCGCTTTATCGATTTGCGTCGCCGCGGCCGCCCTTTCGCGAATAGGTAAGCAACGTTAGCTGGCGGCTGTTGACCGCTTTGGAGTCGTCGTCGTCGGCGGCGGCGGCCGTTTGTGCACATGTATGAACGCGTTGCGCTCGGTTTCTGCTTCGCCCGCCCGGCCGCCCTTCCTTCCGCTTCCTAGCTGCTTCGGAGCCTGCTCCCTTCTCCCTTCCTGCCAGCTGACGGCGCTGCGCACTGTTGTGTATGGTCGGATCGTCGTCATAACTGCGTCTATCTTCGTCGGCCTTCTCTCTCCTCGTTGGCATGAGTTAATGACTTTCCGCTGCTGCCCCCCCCTCCCCCCTTTTCTCTCTTGAATCCAACGGATCCTCCTCCAGTGAAAGAAACGGGCGAAGCGCCCCGCGATCGTCGGCCGCTGTCGCTAATTCGTTTTCGTCTCTCTGCGTCGGAATTCGTCTTTGCAGCCTTGTCATCTCTGCCTGCGGTCACCGACGGCGATTGTTGCGTCATTGTTAGCCTGTATTCGAACCTGGAAGCCCGTTATCAGCTGCCTACCTCGCTCACCTCCCTGAGAGTTAGAGAGGACGAACTTTCGCCGGAATTAGCCGCTCCAATTTGGGATCGGCTAATTACTGTCTGCTAACTTTGGATTGGGTAGCGGGCAGCGGCCGTGTTTCCATGCCACAATAACAGTCTGCCGCGCTATCTGCAACTCGGTCGGCAGAGTCTGTTTTTGCCGGAATTTGCACCGTTGTCCCGTCTTATCTGTTTTGGCGGCTGCCGGCCGTGCCGCAACTAGGCGTATGTAGAAACTTTATCGAATTGAGGGCGCGCTGCGCGCAAAAGAATTTTGGTGCCTAACGGCGGCTGGCACACAGCGAGCAGTTTATTTCGGCGCGGCGGCGCTTGGGGCGGTGATACGGCGCGAGAAGAGTGACTTCGCGCATCCATCCATCCATCCGTCGTCGTCGTCATCGTGTTTACGAACGGCCAGCCAGCCAGCCAAACAACCCTCTCAGCTGTTTGTCCATAGGTATGTGTACATACATATAGTGGAGCCCATTGATCCGATTCCGTCGAACATGCATTCATTCTCCTGCCTTATTGCCCTTCGCTTGAATTGCCCCTTCAAAACAACCCTTTAGCGGCGAATCAAGCTAATTCGCCAAGTTGTGTGCCCCGTTGGCTACGCGGAGCGGCCGTTTCTTATTCTTTAATTAGCGGGGCGCGCTCGCGTCATCTTGTTACGGCGCTGGCGCGCGCTGTGCGACTGCCGGATGAGCACATCATCGTCGTTAGGGCGCTCGTTTGACATCCCTACTTGGCGCGCGTTCCCTTCTCCATCTTCTTCTCCCTCTTCTCAATCGTTAAGTTTCAGGGGGCGGGCAACAAATAGCGCAGGCGGCGGCGCTGTGTGAGAACTGCGCGCGGCGCTCCCCGGACGACATTGAAATCCGTCCGGCCGGCTGCGCGCAACTCGCAAGGCCATCAGCTGGGAAGCGGCAGCGGCGCAGGCCGCAGCGCCATTCTTCTCCAAACGTCCCAGAGAGAGAGAGCGGAGAGTGCAAGTGACAAAGTGACAGCGTTGCGCTGCGCGGCCTGGCCGGCGTTCGAGAGTTGAAAACAGCCGCCCTTCTCCGCCTGCTGCCTGTGGTTGCTGCGCCACGTTGCTCCGCTAGAGAAGAGCGACCAAAGAATAGAGAGAAAAACTGGTCGAATCCCAAGAGCTAGTGGCGGTCTTCTAACTCTCCGAGTCCGAGTGTTTCGCCGTCGCCGCCGGCCGCCGAATCGGCCGCTGCAGCCGCCGTCGCCATGATCCCCTCGGGGAAGGCGCTGCGCAAGGCGCTCTACAGTCGCCGGCCCGGCGAACCCGAGAAGAACGGCGTCCTGCCGCAAAGAACCAAGGCCGTGACGCCACCTCTGGACGCCCCTCTGCGCATCGAGGTGCCGCCGCCCTCGGACGCCTCCACGGTCGTCTACTCGGACGGGCAGGCGCAGAGGCTGCGCAGCAGCAGCGCCTCCCCCGTGGTGCTTCCCGAGGACATCTTGATGCGCAAGACGAGCGACGCGCACTCCTCCTCCAGCTCCATGTCCACGGGGACCTCTGTATCTTCGGGCCCGCCATCGGCGGTCAAACTCGCCGAGTACCTGGAGAACCACTCGATAGAAGGGACGGGCTTCACGCTTCGTCGGCGCTCGCGCCACGGCAGCGACAACGCCGGCCGCCCAATCAAGTACGTGCTGTCGACGACGGCCAGCGGCAGAAGGCGCTACTCGGCGGGGGGTCGGGTGTCCCCCAGCGTCGTGAGGGTCTTCCCCCCTGGATCGGCGCCTTTGACCCTGGCCGACTTCCCCACCGTGGCCGACATTGAGGACTGGCACGAGATGATCGACCGTAAGTAGATCGTCGCTGAATCGCTTTCGATTCTGCTTCAGGCGTCGTCGCCGACGGACGTGGTCGACTGCATCCTACTCCGTCGGTGGCTTCTGATCTCACGCTGCGTTGAGGAGTATTGATGTTCTCTCTTTCGTTTCAGACAACCACGAGCGCGTCTACTCCATGTTCATGAAGGCGCACAACTGCTACGACGTCATACCCACCAGCAACAAGCTGATCGTCTTCGACACGCAGCTGCCGGTTGGTTGTGCCGCCCTCCCTCCATCCCTCCCCCCTCCCCCCTCCCCCCCCCCCCCACTCCCCTCCCCTTCAAAACCGTACCATCCCCCATCTTAGGTCAAGAAGGCCTTTTTTGCCCTGGTGTACAACGGCCTGAGGGCGGCCCCATTGTGGGACAGCGGGAGGGGGGAGTTCGTGGGCATGCTGACTATCACGGACTTCATCCAGATCCTCTGCAAGTACTATAGGGCCAGCCACCAGCAGGGACCCCAGCCTATGAGGAAGCTCGAGGAGCAGCAGATCGCCACATGGAGAGGTCGGTGCACGGTGTGGTGGTATACGGTAGAGAACGGTGTACAGTAGGACAATGGAGGTAGTGGGAATTTTTAAGCTAGTGTGTTCACTAGTCGAGTCCCAGTTAGTGTTTGCCTCTGTCGCCTACTATTGTAACACTGACTAGGATGTCTCATAATTGCCGTCTGTTGAGGTGCTAGGCTTGCTGTTTACAGTAATACAGGAGATATCGTGTTTGTACTGTGGCCGGCCTACATTAACTCTCTTTCTCACTTCAGCCGAGCTACAGAAGGACGGCAAGGCGAAGCAGATGATCTCTGTCGACCCCACAGAGAGGTACGGTACCTACTGTATCCTAGCGTTGCGCTTCCACTCTTCCATCCTGTTCATCATCATCATCTACAGTAATCACACACATTGCAGTCTCTACGACGCCGTGGTGCAGCTGTGCAGGCACAAGGTCCACCGACTGCCGATAAGGGATAGGGCGACGGGGAACGTCTCCTACATCCTCACGCACAAGAGGCTCATCAAGTTCCTCTATCTCTACGTGAGTATTAGTGATAACAGATTCACTAGGACTGTAGGACCATAGGCGAAGCATGCCCTAGGGCAGTTTTGCATGCCGCAACGGAGCTACCGTTACCACCGTTGATGCCACCGTTACACATTGATAGCAAGCCAAGAGCAGTTGCCTCGAAGGCATGTATGACACCCCCCCCCCCCGGTGGATACTGTGGTGTAGTAGTATACTGTAGCTCCAGAAGGGTAGCTCTATTGCGATTGATGTCATCCCTGTTGTTGTTACAGCTGGGCGACCTTCCCTGCCCCGCCTTCATGGAGAAGACGCCTCGCGAGCTGGGGGTCGGCACCTTCGACAAGATTCAGACGGTGGGTGGGTGGGTCTGCGTGTGGTAGTAGAGAATACTGTGCTGTGCCGTTACTATGGCTTCTGATGTGAGGTGGGGTACTGTAACGGAATGGTACCAGTGACAATCGGCCCCGCAGGTACCCACGTGCACTCTCACAGTACACCGTTCGCAGAAACGATTCATTACCGCTACATAGCTCTGGTGCCTCCCTCACACCCCTTGCAATAGCGAACCTCATCCATAGTACTCGGCCACCCAGCGCAGTGCACTTGGCACAGTACCATTTAGTGTCGCCATTCATTTAGGTAGCACACTAGCAGTTAGTGTCACCATTCACCCTCCCAGTATCTACACTCCTCTATCCTTCAGGTCCGGCCCTCCACCCAGCTAATCGACGCTTTGGGGCTCTTCCTGGAGAAGCGCGTATCAGCGCTTCCAGTAGTGGACGAGAATGGAAGAGTGGTGGACATCTACGCCAAGTTCGACGTCATCAACCTGGCGGCGCAGAAGGCTTATGACGACCTGGACATCACTGTGCAGGAGGCCATCAAGCACAGGACGGAGGTGGGGGAAGCTTCGACGTGTATGTGCAACGAATGCATTGTAGGTAGGTGGGGTGACCTGTAAGGTCAGTACAAACAGAAATGGCAAGTTTGGAGCGGCCCCCCCCTCTCAAATAGCGCCCAAAGCAACTGCCTGACATTGAACACTGACTGGGTGGTTGGCAGAACCGAGAATGAACGCAACCTACTGTCATACGGAAGTTCTATGGAGTTCCAACGTTCTATTTGTGGATAGCATACGATTCGCCCAGACCTTTCAAATCGATCGGCTGAGATTGAGGGTCTGCTTTACAGCGTGTATGTTTGGGACCGTAGGAATGACATACTGAGTTTGGGCTTCCGAATTCTCAAACCCTTCCACTGTCTCCTCGGATCACGTTCTCATTTCTGGCTCTTTCATTGTTCAGCTGTTCGAGTCGGTGCGCAGTTGTCACGAGTGGGACAGCCTACGGACCGTGGTGGAGAGCATCGTGAAGTTCGAGGTGCACAGGCTGGTCATAGTGGACGCCGAGGGCAGAGCGGTGGGCGTCGTCTCCCTCTCGGACCTACTGAACCACCTGGTGCTCAAGCCGGCAGAGGTGGAAGCCGAGACCGAATCGGAGGCCGGCGGCGACGGCGCCGTCTTCGGACCCCCCGCCGAGCAGCGGCAGTAGATAGAGCCCCCTCCCTACCCCCCGTTGCGAGAGTGCAAATGT
The DNA here is from genome assembly GCA_030248115.1 of Linhomoeus sp. GSCO2_2. Lineage (NCBI taxonomy): Eukaryota > Metazoa > Nematoda > Chromadorea > Monhysterida > Linhomoeidae > Linhomoeus > Linhomoeus sp. GSCO2_2. The sequence continues at coordinate 12,844 of JASAMZ010002146.1, read as the reverse complement.
ACCCAGTGTAAATTCTTTCTCGGATAAGAGTAGAGTGGAATTCTGACACGCGACCTTTGCTCAGAACGCGCCGGTATATACATAAGGAAGCGCCTGTCGTTAGCTACAGTACTACCCTACACTGCTGGGCCCCTCCACAGGAAGAGATATGGGTACTGTACATAGAACGCGTTCGCGCGCGCAGAGACACCGTATGCCTGCCAGCTTGGGTCACACGAATGTCGAATTGAATAGAAAATTCAATCTGAGATGTGTCATTTTCGCTGCGGTTGGTGAAGCAAAGGATTTGCGTGGATGTTACCTTACCGTAGTGACCCAAGTGGTGAGGCACATTATGCCTCTGTAGTCTTCGTTTCCTGGGTGTAGCTCGCGTGTAAATTATTCGCATTGGGTTACGGTACGTCGGCGATACCGGTTCCTGACCTAGGGTTAGTAGTTGTGTTGAGTGTTGCGCGGTAGCCAAACGCGGTCCGAGCGCTTCTCATCGAATCGAGTCCCGTTTCTATGGCGCCTTATTACGGTCGCTTTGGACGGTGTACGGTAGCGAACTGCCTGCTCTCTGGCTAATCAATTGCTGCTAGTGCGTACCGTGTGTCTGTCTAGCGTCAGATTTTGCAGTAGGTAGTAGAGGCAGGTCGGCACATTGGTAGAGTGTACACCTCTGCACAACACACTCGACGTGCTAGGAAGTCTCGCGACCACTTAGTGCAACAAGACACAGCAAGCCTGAAGTGGAGAATGGTAAGCGTAGGGTACGGTAAGCGCTGTTCGTTGTCGTTGCGTACCTTACTTCGCAGCAAAACGAGGTCCGATTTCTTCGCGAGTCGAGAATATTCACACAAAACGAGACATCCCCCATCTACTGGTCTGTGCGTGCGTGTGCGTACGCTCGCGCGTTCTCGTTTGCTTGTTCGTTGTTCGGTTGGTTCTCTCTCTCTCTATCCGCGTTGTTATGCGCGTTCCGCCCTCTGCTCTGATACACCACAATAGAAGAGTGAGACGCTGGGTGGCGCACGCACCTACCACTGTACGTATGTACGTACTTCCGCCCCCTCCTGTGACACTGAGACTACGGTACTACCGGCTTTTGTTGGTTGGTTCGGTTTGGTTTCTCGCTTTGTTCCTCTCTCCTCCTCATCTCCTCACAGAAAGTTATTATGTGGTGAAGAAAAAGAAATATACCACCACACCCATAGACAGACAGAAAAGACCTTTGCGCGATTGAAGCACGTCTTGTGACGCAGCGCGACTTTCGAGTCATAGTTCACGAGTGTGGGGTACAAAATATGGAACCCAAACTCGAACCGGAGCTCAAAACTCGTGCTGCGCCACAAGGCGGCTGTGTTACAATTTCGATGTACATTGCAGTGTCAGGTGTAGCTCCCAATTGGAGGATATCCCGTAATCAATAAATTACTCTACTGCACTGAACGATCGTCGAGTTGCAAACTTCGATTCATTCGATTTTCAACGCATTCCATTCTCTCCGATTGAACAAGCAACGCGCGGTCACTGTCTCACATAGGATACGATCCGAGTTGGGGGGATGGCCACACAATAGTCACAGGGCATAGAAGAAACGCAAACTTCAAACGAAAAGAGAACTAACTCGCCGCGACTACTCCGTACAAGCTATAATATACCGTCGGCAATCACTCTCCGCAGCTACCGTACCCCAGTACGCGTCGATACAAAAGGAACTCGCGAAAAGAAACGAAATGGAACGGAACACTGAACTCGGGCGGGAACCGAACCTAGGCGATGCCAACTAAACGGGAGAGGGAGGGAGGGAGCGCGAAGTGTGCGCGTTTCATTACCCGAGAAATAAGAGAGAGAGCTTGCGAAAGGAACACAAAACTCATAAATTCAGTCGATGTCGGGCTCGGCGCTGACTTTGCTGGGCTTGGGAGGGGAGGCGTCGCCAGCGGGGGCACTCGAGGTCGATTCGGTAGAAGCCGGGGGAGGGGAAGCGCCGCCGAATCCGCCGCCGCCGCCCTTGCCCGCCTTCTGCTGAAGCTTGGTGATCAGCTTCATCACCTGGAGAAAAAGAGAAAGGGTTTTGAGTCGATAGTCGGTCCTCCCACTCCCCCGTCTCTCTCATCCTCATAGAAAAGATTGGAGGATTCAAACGGCCCCCTCGCAATACTCCAAATACTGCCTTTCAGCCAGCGCACCACACTTCCTTATTGTTGCCCACGTAGGTGTACTACGAGGTATACTGTAAACGGCAGGTCACCTAACTACAATCCGTGCAATCTAGGTAGGCATAGGAGTTTTGGTATTCCTTCCTAAAGAGGCGCCGAATGAACAGACCAACCGTCCCAGCCTCTCACTGGACCGTTGAACCAGCACTCCACCCGTGCTTACTGGATTCCACGGTAATAGCGGTCAAATTTGGCAATATATGCACTCGTGTCCCAACCTTGGGATTGCCCATGTGCTTGGCGATGTTGGCCGGGTTCTGCATGATGTCCAGGTAGGCCTTCATCGCCTCCTCGTCCTGCAAGGTACAAACACTTGTCCTTGTCCTTGTCCCCGAACGGCAGCTACAGTACCGTACCTGGAAGAGCTCCATCATCTCGGGGTCGTTAAACATCTCGGCGAAGCCCGGGGGCATGCCGCCGCCCCCGCCGGCGCCTCCGAATCCCGCGCCGTCGCTGCCGCCGCCCTCCTCGCGCTCCTGAATTCGCAACAGTATAAGTATTCGAGTGCCCACCGTAACCTAATGGCTCCTCCTCCCTAAGCTTGCGCAGATCGCCTGCTAGAATTCTTCCCCCCCCCCCCCCCCCCCCCCCCGAAGTCGTAGGCCTAATGTAGCTTAGAAGAATGGGCGTCATTGCCTTACTGCAAGACTCCGATACTTTGCGTTGAAATTTCAAGAAAGCGGTGACGGTACTTGTCAAGCCTGCTTCAGTAGACAGTGTTGATTTGATGTTGTCGAGTTAGAGAGCAAGTTCCACAAACTGTGGCTTCCTTCCGCCTCACGCAAGCTTCACTCATAAGAAATGGGGTTAGGTCGCTAGCACAATACACATATTAAGTACGTCCAACGGTTACGGTACCCATACGTGTTCTTGGCCGGCGCACCTTTTTCCTGCGCTCCTCCTCTTCTTTGGCGGCCTTCTCGCGCTCGAGCTTCGCCTTGCGCACACGCTCCTGCCTCTCGTTCAGCTGTCGCTCCTCCTTCGCCCGCTCCTTCTGACGCTGCCACTCCTGCAGCTTGTGGGCCTGCAACGACGACGGATTGATTACGGTAATAATGATAAAAACAAGCACGAAAAAGATGCTGTGATTAGAGTGACGTGACGTGAGAGGACGAACGTTGGATTTGGCATTCCCCTCTAATGCAGCCGATGTTCGCGTCGTGCAACTCTGTATTGTGTACCCCACGGCAAGTGGAGCACTGCTGAATTGAGACCGCTTTACCCGTCCCGTTCCGCGCATCCAAACATGCTATGGTGCGCTCAGAGTGAGTGATAGTGCAAGCAAGTTGAGTTCGAGTTTCGTTCGGCAGACGTGCGCTGCTTCGCTCCTCTGCGTTTCGTAGTGTGGGGCTAGGTCGCCCTGCGCCAGAGCTCAGTAAACGCTTCCTTGCCTGGCTAGGCTAGTCTACTGGCAACAGCTGTTTTCCCAGCCAGCCTTGGGGAACAAAGCTTTTTGCCTCTTGAAAAGAGGAGAAGACGGAAGCTCAGCGCGCTGCGTCGCGCAACCTGCTCGCGTAGCGCGCAAACTTATATCCTCTCCGCTTCCCATCCCCAGTGAAAAGTTGGCTAGCTAGCTGGGTGGTTGCAACGAACGCAGCATTCGCGAGAACTGCTACCCCCCTTCTGTATCTCTTCCTTTATCGCTCCCCTAAAGTTGGTGTCGTTATGAGAGGTTGCTTTGCCGAGATGACGGCGCCGACTTAGAACAATTTAATCAGTAGCCCAGTGATAATATGGCGAACCCTGTTCGCGTGCTGCGGCTCTCAAAATTCGTCATCTTCCCCTTCGTGGCATTGACCTCCCTCCTACTTCTGGTAGCAGCGCGACCGCAGCAGCAGTCGAACAACGGCGCCCTCTCCAACGGTAACGTCAAGCGTGACTCAAAACAAGTGCAGGAAACCCTGCAGAAGAAATCACTTAGCAAATAGGAACCGTTACTCATTCTTTCCTAACAGACATTTCCGAGCGACTACAACGCATCACGAAAGAGCTCTCTTCCGAGGAACGTCAAGACGAACTCGAGGCGGGAATGGCCACTTTGCGAGACGTCTACCTCTCTGGAATCGAGCCGGCAGAGAATCAGTACAACTACAGTAGCCTGGGACGGCCCACGATATCAGGTAAGCGCATTGAGGTGTGCATACGCAACGCAATTGGACTTCTGCTTTCAGGGAAAGACGCCAGTCGACAGAAACTGACCATTCTAATAGCAGGGCCGGACAACGCTGGCAAAACGACAGCAGCGAAATATCTACTGGGCGAAGATTACACGAGGAAACTGGAGAGGAAGCCTGGTGGACACATAGACATCTCCAGCGATTTGCCTTCATATCTATAACAAGTGACCTTGTTTCAGACAAAGGCAAGTTCGTACTGATTCACGACAACAACGAAGACGACTACGACTACTCGAATCGCTTCGCCGCAGAAGGAAACCTGTTTTCTACCGTCAACATCGACAATCCCATCCTTGAACATATCAGCATCATTGACTCCCCTTCAGGGTTGGTGGTTCGATGAATATGTTGTAGAGAATCACAACACCGTTCGTTTCAGCGCGCTCAGCGACGACGCTAGGCACAAGAAGGAGCACAAACTGCTGATGGACCTCACTGTGGTCACAGATCGACTGCTGCTGATCTTCGACACAGACTCCACGCAGATCACAGAACCGATCAAGCGCCTGGTGCGCCGCTTCAACGGGCGCGAATCGGCCATCACCATTCTGTTGAACAAAGTGGACAAGGCGAGCGAAGAAGACTTCATGCAGGCCTACGGACAGCTACTGTGGTCGGTGGCACCACTTTTAGTGGGCTCCTCAGCCCAGCCTAGGGTCTTTCTGACCTCGCTGAAGACAGGGATGCTCTCCCATGATGACAACACTCCCCAAGAAACGCGTCGCACGAGGGAACTGCTGGCGCAGGAAGAGAAGGCGCTGGGCAACGTGCTGGCCAGTGATCTGACCAATTTGGACAACCGGCGCACGCTCTGGCTACGCCACCATGCCAAGAGGGTGCGCTTGCACGTGATCGTGGTCGACGCCTTCGTGCAGGCCTACCGCTCGAATCGGGGCATGTTCCGCAAGCCAAACAAGCGGTTGGCAGAGGACATCCTGACGCAGCCAGTCAAGTACAACGTCTACAACAAGGTCAACCAGCAGGCCTTCATGTTCGCCGAGCCCGACCCCGACGAATACAGAGCCTACTTCGAGGCGAACCCCATGCAGGACCACCCCTCGATAGTGGAACTCTGCCAGGAGGCGCGAAATTGTCGCATCGACAATCTGGACAAGGCGATCGAAGTGGACCTGCTAAAGGCCCTCGCCAAGCCACCAAGGAAGGCTCCTGGACATGTGAGGCAAGCAAAATCGACTGATAGCAGCAAGAACGCAAAAGGCGAGAGTCAGGAAGAATTCAAAGCTTCAACAGCAGCTACCCCTCCCAAGCCTCCTCCAACTCCACCGAGACCGCCCAAACAGAGAAAGACCATGAAGTACGTCAAACAGCGTGCCACTAAGCCTGTCGAACAACCTAAACCAGCGGTAAAGCAGCCCGTCGTTGAACCACCAATCAAAGTGGCAATTGAGGAGGAACCTGATGCTGAGGAACATAAGCCGACAGCGGACAAGAAGAAGACCAAGAAGCCGAAGAAGGCAAAGCAGACTACAATTTCTGCACCAGAAGAGCCAACACATCGTGACGAAGTTTCAATTGATGAGCCAGTTCCACTCGAAGACACTGTACCATCGGAACTACCAGTCGTTCCTCCACCACACCACGAGCACCACGTGCACGACAAGACGCACATTAAGCTCCAGACGGCCGAGGAGTTGATGGCCTACAAGCAGAAGGTGCGCTGCAAGTACCGCTACTCCTGCTATCAGACTGGAATAGTGCCCGACCTGTCCAAAGTCCACCTCACTCATCAAGAGAGGGAAGTGAAGACGGCTTCCGAGAAGCCCTTGAACGAGAGGTGCAAGTGGCGCAAGAGCTGCTACGATACGGGCAAGCTGCCAGACATCGTCAGACTCCAGCGAATGGCCTACAATGCTCGCAGAGGGAAGAGCGAGCATGAAATCGAGCTGGAAGAGAACAAGGCAGCCGAGAAGCTGAGAGGCGTGGCTTTGAAGGTAGAGATCAATCTTACTGAAGAAACACAATAACTCGACGTTCACTGTTTCAGGTGTTCTGTCGCTACCGCAAGTCCTGCATTCGCACCGAAGGCCGCCGACGTCCGGACATCCTGCCGGCCGTGAAGATCGACCACGCGCCCCAAGAGGCTGCCGTCAAGGCTGAGCCTGCCACCAGCATCTTCGACACGGTGCAGCTGCGCTGCAAGTACCGCAAGTCCTGCTACGAAACCGGCCGACTGCCAGAGATCCGGCCCGTCCAGCACCCTTCCATCTTCGCCCTGCCCGCCTGGCTGTTGGCTGGCGACTTTGCTGCCTCCTCGCACATAACTAAGGAGATCCAGCAGTCGCCCAAGCAGCGCTGCCGCTGGCGCAAGTCCTGCTACGAGTCAGGCCGGTTGCTCGCAGAGTTACTGGCGTCTAGCAGAGCCAACAAGCCCAAGGCGGCCTCCAAGTCAGCTCTAGCATTCACTGACTTCTCAGTTCTCGACAGTCGCCGATAGGCCTAGGCCTATTCAGAACCACTGCTTGTCACTTCAGGAGCGCTTCCAGAGCCGAGGACCTCGACGCCAAGGCCATCGGCGCCTTCGAGAAGAAGGAGGAGCTGAAGGTCTACTGTCGCTACCGCAAGTCCTGCTACGAGCTGGCCAACGCCGTCATCGCCAGCATGCCCAGGGAGAACGCATCAACTACCATCCCTGCTACTACAGAGACTGAGAAGGCGCAGAGCGCAGAATCTGCGCCACAGCAGCAGAAGCCTAAGGCGAAGTGCCTTCCCTACAGGAAGAACTGCGGCGCTGCGGTTGGAGACGACGACGAGACTCGAAAGGGGGCGGCGTCAGGCCAGGTGGCGTGCGCAATACTGCTCTGCGGCCTGGTGGTCGTGCGCTACGGGGCGACCTTAGTGTTCCTGCGCAACAGCCTGCCCAACAACAGACTTAGATGATAGGGGTTGACACAACCCAATCAGTGCTCACTTGATTATAATACGATGTCCCTACCTCCACAGAGCTTAGCTGTGCATTGTGATCGAGTTCCGGCGTCTCATGGGCTTCAAATAGTAGTGCGACGATTCATAGACAAGCTACATGCTCAAGACTCACTCTCAATCACCAGTCATAGTCAAATGGGCACTATTGCGCACGCCATCGGTCTTGAAGAAGAACGACTCGGACAAAACCATCAAGCTCTGCCGAAGGAAGGAGTGACGACGATCTGACGCGACCGTAGACCTCACAGAGACGTTTTATTCACGTGTGTATACCACTGCGATTTCGCGTTAGGAAGTGTTCGGGTCTGATGTGTGCGGTGTGCTTTGTTGTGTCTGCCTAGTCGATGAGCGAGAGCGATCTCTAGTGCGATAGGAGTACAAAAGAGTGAAGCTCAACTTAGGCTTCGACTTGATACAAGCAACCCACCCCTAAATTGGAATGCCCACTAGAGCAGATTTTCAAGCATGCCCTCAAATCTTCACGCGCAAATATCGGCTGCGATGCGATTCGGCGCTCCAAAGCCACATCCGATAGAGCTACGCGCGCATTAGACGCGTATATGGGTACAGACAGATACCGTACTCCCATAAGCACTAGGCTGCTCGTGGGGGGGGGGGTTATTTCGACCACCTACAGTATGGGAATAAAAACACTCACATTGGGCTCGACCTCCTTCAACCACTCGTTGGCCAAGTCGTCGTAGTCGAGTCGGCAGGCGGTCGCCAGGTCGTGGTGCGCCTCGATCCACTTGCCCAGCAGTCTGAAACACCTAATGTCGTAATCGAGGTCGATTCGGTGTAACCGCCCCCCCCCCCATCCCCAAGATTGAAACAATTCAACTTGAAACAATTTTGGCACATCATGGTCAATTTCGAAAAATGTGAGTTTTGTGGGCATTCCACCGCCACTCCCCCCCCCCCCTCTCCAGGTGAAGCCTTCCCACCCCCGGGCTCACACGTAGCCACGGCAGAAGCCATTTCGCTCCAACTACATACAAGATCAACCGTGTACCCCAATTATGTACACCAATTCTGTAGCTTATATGTACCCCAATTCTGTAGCTTATGTACCCCAATTCTGTAGCTTATGTACCCCAATTCTGTAGCTTATGTACCCCAATTCTTTAGTTTCTTGGACAGACTTTAAGTAAGTAAACTGAGTAAGCAAACACAAGAAAATAAAAGTAAATCTGGTCTCGGAAATCCTGGTATGTTGTTAATTCGAGGTTAGTAGGGCCACAAATGGTCTCCAAGAAAAAGTTGTTTAGCAAATTTGACATTCTTTGAGTAACTCATCGCAGAAAAGCCCATTCAAAACAGGGAATGCGCGAGTATACAGCGCCAAAATAGGCCAACATGTCAACAATTTGGCTTACTTAGTTTCTTACTTAGTTATCCTCCCTACTAATCTCCGAATCTCTGTTTGTTTGTCTGTTTGTTTGTCTGTTTGTTTGTCTGTTAGCACGATAACTCTCGACAGCGGGGACGGATCCCGGACATCTATACACCAAAACAACCGCCTTCCTCCGGGGACCATCTGGCGGAAGTTTGGTGTTTTGGTGCCGCCGAAATTCCACCGAAATTGGGCAAATAGCGGCTGCGCAGTACATCGTGCGCGGTTTGAATTCGCGGCGTACAGTAAGACCCCACAGTTTATCACAAGTTGGTCTACACACGCTTTATTTGCAATCATAGTAATTCCGTTGCGCTTTATGTGATGTTGCAGTTCTGTTGGGCTAATGTTCGCAACAGCTCTTAGGCTTTCGCAATGGTGCTGGTGCAGGAACAACGGACGTCGTAGATGCGCTGCGATAACCGCTCTCTCTCTCACTGGGGCACGGGCACAGCAAAAACGGCGCACTGCTGAAATTGTTCCGTCCCAATGCAAAGCGAGTACAATAGCAAAAAACTGCGCACCGCTGGTCCTCTTTACTAACCACGCGATCTCTGTTTGTCTGTCTGTCTGTTTGTGTGTGAACAAAATATCTCTCGACAGCGGCGACGGATCCCGGACGTCTATACATTTTCGGAACCGCCTTCCGCCGGGCACCATCTGGCCGAAGTTTGGCCTTGGGCCGCCGTCGAAATTCGGTCGAAATTCCGAAATATCGTTTTTTTGGCACATTTTTGGCGCTAACTCCCGACTGCGGCGGCGGATCGCGACGAGCCGTGCATCAACGGAACCGCCGTTCGACGCTGCACCATCTGGCGCAAGTTTCGTCTTCGGCCGCCGCCTAAATCGTCCGAAATTCGCGATATTCGGGCAAATTTCGGCCGTTTTCGGAACAACATTCTTCGCAACAACGATTACGATTGTGCCATAGTACGGCTTGCTTCGCTGTGAGACCCAACTTGCGCACCATTTGCTTTACACACTGTGTTCGCTGTGAGAGCGAAGTTGATAACAATATGCTTTACACACTGTCAAAGCACCGTCAACACGGGGTTTCGTCTTCTGACCAAGAACGGCGCACGAGTCACGGGCACAGGCGAAGCGCAAAACGTCGGTTTACAGAAGCTACAGCACGTCAGCTGCGCGACAATTGGTCCTCTAAAGCTGCAGCGCGTGAGCTTCGCGACACCGGTCTCTGAAGGTGCAGCGCGTCAGGTGAGCGACATCGGTGTTTGAAGCTGCACCGCGTCAGCGGCGCGACATCGGTCTCTGAAGCTGCAGCACGTCAGCTGCGCGACATCGGTCTCTGAAGCTGCAGCACGTCAGCTGCGCGACATCGGTCTCTGAAGCTGCAGCGCGTCAGTCAGGTGCGCGACATCGGTCTCTCAAGCTGCAGCACGGTAAGCTGCGCGACATCGGTCTCTGAAGCTGCAGCGCGTCAGTCAGGTGCGCGACATCGGTCTCTCAAGCTGCAGCACGTCAGCTGCGCGACATCGGTCTCTGAGCTGCGCGACATCAGTCTCTGAAGCTGCAATGCGTCATCCACGGGCTATAGACCCTAGTTTAAAACTAAGTAAGTATGAAAAAGTACTTAGTAAATTTCGCAAAACTAAGTAAGTACGGACCTGGAAACCTAAGTACGAGTACGAGTAAGTATACTTAGTTTTCCAAAAATAAAACTAAGTAAGTGAGAAACTAAGTACTCAGTTTCAAAATAACTAAGTAAAACTAAGTAAGTACTTACTTAGTTTCAAGCTGCCACCACTAATACCTACTATCTCGAGGGAAACTCCATAGCTAACGGCGACGTACGGAAGCATGGCCCGCGCTGCACCTACATACATAGCAGCTCGTGTAGCATTCGGTTGTTGCCTTGGCGCCGATAGGTGTGTGCGAGCGCCGAACACACTGTAACAACATCGTCAGCGATAGCCGGCAGCTACCTAAAGCCTACGTCCGAGCGCGAGCTTTGTTTGCCTTCTTGGCGGCGCGGCGCTATGCTACCAACGACGCGAATGACGACGACGAGCGCAGGTGGACGCCGTACTCACGGTTTCGGCCCATAGCTGCGCGGCCCCACAACGCTACTACTATCTCCTCTCTCCCCCCTCTGTTCAACACTGGTCAGCTGAGCGTCGCTGGCTTCCACTAGTTCCAGCGAAGGCCCAAACGCAAACACGCACGCTCGACCGAATTCGGCCGAGACAATGCTTTGGGGGCGGGCGCCCCTTTGATAGATGAGCAGCAGGACGCGGGAGAAGCTCAAAGGGTATCGCCCAGCAGCACTAGCGCACACCTCTCTGCCGCATCGCGCCGGCAGTCTCTAGTGTATGGCGAATCGATCACAAGCAGCAACGACACCAACAGAGCGCACATTATCCCATACATACTCAAGCGCACCGACTGCACACCAGTCAACAAATCCATAATAGGATCACCCCAGTCTGGAGGAATGGCCACCCACTGTTGCACGAGAGCAACCCCAAAGCCGCTAGAAAGTCTCGACAATATCAGTAGATATCGGGACCCGAGCCGTCGCGCGCGAGATTCGTCGTCGTCGTCGTCGAATGGGACGACGCTTGAGGAGAAGCGCCGGCGCTCGAAGAGACGTCGTTCGCTGGCGCCCCATCGGTCGCGTCGTCCGTCCTTTTGACCTTCTTGAGACGGTGCCTCTCCTCCACCTGCGTCGCCTGGCCGGTCAGCACCAGCCTGCAAGACCCCGCCTTGGGCGCTACCATACTCGCTTGGATCACGAGTACTAAATTCAAGCTATTGCCCGCTATTTGATGTGGCTCGCACTATACACAAGGCCATTCCAATGGACTCTTGTCTACCCGAGTTTTGATCAACAAGCCAACTCACCCCTGATCCCAATCTGAGTCAGAGTCGTCGTCGTCGGACTGTCCAACTCTCAAGTAGGGATTGTCGGCGGCCGGGGCGAAGCAGTAGGCGGTCAACACGTAGAAAACGAAGGCCGACGACTCCACCAGAAGGTAGGTCAGCCACGTGTAGCGGAAGGGCACCGTGAACTGAGAAATGTAAGAGTGTGCAAGTAGCGCCTTCCGAAAGGTACTATTAGCGCGCCTGTACCTGACCTGGCGCCAGCTCTACTGTAGATACTGTAAATCCTCCAGTAGGACGGGCGCTTATTGGGGGGTGGCGCTTATTGGAGGATTTCCGGTAACCACACTTCAATAAATTAGCGCGAAGCGTGTGCTGCACTGTAGACAATCAGAGTAGGCAGTCAGCCTCTGCTCACCCCCACGAGGTACTTGATGATGCGCGTCAGGTAGATGTAGGCGATGATGGCCACGTAGAACTGGCGGAAGATCTTCAACTTGGACAGCGCCATCGCAGCCTTGCCATCCGTCTTCGACGCCTCCTGCAGGTGCTGGATGGACCTGCGACATACCTTACACTGAAATGACTCCAAGTCCAACAGAAAACTGATGTGAAAGTTCAGAATAATGAACGGACCAGACGACAGGGAGAATGATGGCGATGCAGCAGAGGAGGTCGACGAAGATGAAGAGCTGCTGCCAGAAGCTGTAGTTGAGCTGCCCCTCCTCCCCCTCCTCCATGACCACCAGGGCAATGTTGGCCAGCACCTGCACGCATGGAGGATACAGAGTGAAGCTGTGCGTCTTTACAAGTATTGCCCTCAGTCTCTGTCTGATACAACACTGGAAGGCTGCTGTAATCTCCGTAACTGCGAGCCTCGAAGGCTCGTTTCACATAGCTGTATCGTGCCCCGCACACTCTCTGACACCATACATAAATCACACACCTGCAGTGGAATGATGGCCATGAATAGCTGACGCTCCCTCTCTGTCAGGTAGTTCTTGAAGAAGGTGTAGCCCGTCCCGATCAGCACCACCACCCCGAACAGCAGCGCCCCCTTCAGCCTGACATGGTTTGTTTACTTCAGTAATAGTCCCATAACTTCACATGGTTCCTTCTCAGCAAGCCCCACAGGTGCATGATGTAGTAGAAGACGGCCCAGAGCTCCTCCCGATGCCCTTCCACAGAAATGAAGTAGAGGTTGACCCCGTGGAAGAGAAGCGAGAATGACTTGAGGAACACCAATAGCGCCATCAGCCAGTGGATGCGGAACACCTCCTCCTCCC